>CM043022.1:8335914-8408766 GCA_023690525.1 Holotrichia oblita
ATGGATAAACGTTTACTGTGTGAAGAAGGACAGCTTTCAAACTCAACTTCGATGCATCGATAAAAAGAAACTATTCTTCTGGGTTGTATTGATGATCTAATGTCAGCATCAAATCATCGATATTATGCAGAATAAAAGACCTTCTTCGGTTGAGAAATACTTGTACTTACAGTTCTTTCTGGCAATTACAATACATAGAAATAAGTGTGCCCGGAGCTAACAGCTTTCATTCTTGAAGTTTAGATCCTAGTATTTCTGCTTGTGTTTTTGATAAGTTCAGATTTCGGATAAGGTGATTTAATTCTGACTGATTTACTAAGTGGGGTCCGTCCTCTAGAGATGGCAAATATTCATTATCGCTGGTCGATAATAACATAGAAATTTCGTCCTCTGCATCTGTAATGGCATATTCTTCATTTGAAACACTTATAGGTCTTAGTACTGGCAAGGTTTTAAATGAGGTACTGGACAAGTAACAGAAGACACACTAGCGTAACTAATCTTCTTCTTGTTATTTTTGTTGAAAAACCCGAAAGTTTTCGTGCAGCAAAAGTAGCAATCTGACAAATGGTCCGTTTGTTCACGCCAAAACATAGGTTTTGCAAATGGCACAACGCTGTTCTTACCGTTGGACCAACCCCTCAAAGTAAAGAAAATTTGAGAAGCTCTTTGCTTCTCCTGATATTAAATTTTTAGGTCAAAATAGTAAAAATATAAATTTATTATTAAGGCGTAATATTCCGTTTATGTCGTTGGGTAATGAATTCTTCACATACATAACAGAAGCTGTTCGAATTATTTGTACACGTACGGGACATTATGAAATAAAAAGACGTTCAGCTATAACAGACTTAAATTGAATCAAACGAGCCTGTGCGTAGCTCCTTATATATACCAACACAGCCGGAAGTCTACAAATTTCTAATTTCATTGGCTTCAGAGCACAAATGGGCGCGGTTTAAATGCTGTGACGTAAGAAACAGGCAAGGACATGTTGAAGCAGGTCCACTCAGTGCTCGACACTGCAATATATTTCGTAATATCTTTCTTATATAAAAGTCACTTCGAAATTCTGTAAAATTTATTGTACTTTTTGAAAAAGCTATTTATAAAAAAATCTCAAAGTCCTGAGGTGATGGAGCAAATTTAAAATTAGTTTCAGAATCAGCATGAAAAACGGCATAAACTACACCTAATGGTGTACGAGGATAAAAATTGTGTTGGACAGTGTTATTGTTAAGAATTGATCCTAACTTGCACAAGGATGGTTTTCTTGAATGAATTTAAACAAATGGCAAGTTTATTCATAGTTGAAAATGAAATTACGGTATTGTTTCCCAATATGTAAGTAGTAGTAGATTGGTTTACCCCGGATAAAAATAAAATGTGGGAGAGCTATTAATAGAAAAAAGATTAAATACATTTGAATTCATAACCTAGGATTTGCTGTTTTGTTAGAACCACGAAGTTAATGGAATTGTCAAACTAACTAATAGAAAGTGCGGGTTTTTCCGAAAATAATTTGAATCATTTTTCGCATTTCTAAAAAGAATCTATAATGCACAAGATAAATACGGCTAATTAGTTGATGTGATATACCATACATATTGTATTTAAATATTCAAAATATATTTCAAATGGTAAAATATTGTAAAAATAATAACGTCTAATTTATTTGTACTATTACAGAATGAAATACTTCACGTAGAATCTATTCAATACCTGTTGCAAGGAAAAACCTGAAATGGCCTTGTCTGGTATTCAAGTTTGCCATTATTACAATACATGAAGAATCCGCATAGTTTTGGCAAAACCGCGAAAATAGATTTTATTAAAACTCAGGTAAGAGTTATAGTTAAAAAAATCAAACCAGTTATTCTTAATTCATTTGCTAGTTAAAAACTGGTAGATATGGTTTATCTCTACATACTCATTAAAACCGCAATCGTTGTTCTAACACCCTAATCAAAAATAATATGCTCAATTTTCAAATGTGTGTGCAAAGTGTAGTGCTAAAATAATTTAATTTTTGCTTACAATTGATAAATATTTATTAATATTATATATATATATAAATCTAAATTCAGATGTAGGTTAATATTGGCGATGAAAAAGTCATTTATAAATTATTACTTTTTATTTAGTTGCGTTTTTACAAAATTCATTGGAAAATCAATTATTATACTTAGAATATCTGTATTGAACAAGGCATCCGAATAACCTTTAAATTTGAGATATCATTAAGAATAGTAACACAAAATCTTAGGCAAGTGCTTTGACAAATAGGACGAAGGTACAACTTACTCAGATTAGTCGCAAACGCCGATATTTTAAAAAATCACACACTGAATGAGTAAAATAGTTCTACAGAAATTTGTACATGAAGAAGATAATAGGGGATACTTCTTTATAATACGCTCGCGGTTTCGATCTTAGGTGACTATGGACTGCTCAGTACGATTCGACCGAAATGACGTCATCAAATGACCATTACCGCGGGCATCTGCGATCAATATTTTTGCCGTCCTCCACGGGAAAAGCTGTAAGGGGTTCCTTAATATATAAACATCTTTTAGGAGGTAATCAGTATATACCTAGTTGAAAGTTCTAATGGCAGGTAAATTGATCATGATACAACCTACAAATTTTTATTTTTCAAAAATTAATGATTATTCCACATTGAATCGAGTGTGATAAATAGAGAAGAGTGGAATGAGAATCCTGAAAAAAAAAGCAGCGTAGGTGGCGATTAGATAAAGTTCAAGCTTTCTTACAATATTAAAACAAAGTTCAATTGTATGTATGCTACGTGTGTTTTAGAAATTCGATAATATAGTTAATTTTAAGCATTTTTTTCCAGAATAAGTTCTAATCTAAAAATAAGCTTTGTAATATGTATTAACAGATGTTCTATGTAATTTATTTATTATTGACAGAGAAATATTTTAATGGCAATTATTTTCTCCCTTTTTTGTAGGGTGACTACAAGTTTGTTCACTTCCTAAGCATGTATAGCACCTGTACTCAGTATATCAGCCTCTCACCCTATGTAGACCGAGGGAATCGATCCCATCATATTACCGTCCAAAGTACCTGTTACATTCATTATTAATTACCCACTCACAGAGCAGATTTACTTAGTTACGTTGGTCACCTAGGGAAAAACGATACAGAAGGGTAGAGTAACAAAAACGAACCACAAAATTTCAACCCTAACTTACAAACTCAATTTAGGTGAATTGTGTAAACATTCTATAAAACTACTTATGCAGCAGTAAAAGTGAAAGTACTTAAAAAGATAACTGTCGTTTTCCGTAGAAGTGCGCAACCATGAGCAATAGATTGTTGATGCATAAATTGATGTTTATATTCGGCTACCCTAAAATAATATTGTAGGGAGAATATTACATGTGTTTCGTAAATTTGATATACTTTTGTTAGGAATAATTAATAAAATATCTTTATAAAGCTAAAATATTTACAATCAATTTTTTTTTAAATTATTAAAATCTGCATAATGTAACAACACGTTTAGTTGAATATTAGAATAATACTCGTAAAATGATTACAACATTTTTATTGTAGGATTTATCTTACAATAATATACTGACAAAAGGTGTTAGTATCACTAGTAACAGAAAAATCATTAGAGATCAATCTCTAGAAATAATGTGCAGATGATAATTCATAACTCGTTATGTTTTAATTTCTTGAATAAACATCTTGAATTTATTTTAAAGTATCAATTTTATATCATTGTTAAAATAGACCAATAACAGCAACATAAAACGACAAAAAGAAGGAATTGTAGAAATGAAATTCTGTTAGTTTTTATGCCATAAATCTACTTACTTTATTATTATGAAAGTTTTTTGTTAAAGTTAAAGTATTTAATTTAAGACAATACATAATCAGTACAGACAGTACATAAAATAGTACTTTACAAAAAATACTGATAATGGTTTTCACATTGTACATAATTCAAATTCTGGAAAGAATTTCAAAATATTTCAAATTTTGTTTGTTTCTATACAAATCCTACTCTCAATCACAACTTAATAAAAATTTCTGAAAGAAAACTAATCCCAGAAAATATTCTTCAGGAATCTTGGGATTATTTTAATTTTTTATTTATAGAAACCAGAAATAATCATCCTAGACTGTTTGGACGGTTTCAAAGTGAAACCAGACTGCATCGAATCTATTTTATTAATAAACATAAGGAATATGTAATTCAAAAAGCCTTCAATAAAATATTGATGGTGTGTTAGGGTTTGATTCCCGCCCAATCCATTTTTCTTATTATTTTCTATCCGTAAAATGTTGTATTCTAGACATTGTTAATAATTCAGTGAATACCCGTAACGTTTTATTTGTCTCACTCATTGTAAATCTTTGTTCATGTCTGGTAATTACTTAAAATCCTTATATTGCTCTGGTTTTTCGCAGATATTTTTTATATATATTAATTTTTTTTATGTATGGTGGATAGTTGCAGTGACTCCGTAAGCTGCAACTCTCGCGGTGTAGTTTGTGTGTGTAAATTGTGTTCAAATGGCTTTGTGACAGCATCATATCGTCTTTTATAATTCCGCGCTGTTAATCACTTTGCTCCCTACAGAGTCGATCGGATTCAATTCTTCGAGAAAAATGTCACCGTCTTTCCGGAGAATGGAAACTCCTATCGTTCCACCACAACGATAGTCAGTCGTCTAACCACTGCGGCTATCGACCCGTTGAAATCTACTATAGAATTTTCAGAGTGTTTATTAATAAAATACATTCAATGCAGTGTGGTCAATCCCTGAAACCATCCAAATAGTCTGGGATGGTTATTTCTGATTTGTATAAATACTAAAATGAAAAACCTAAAAAATATTTTTTGCGATTAAAATTTTGAAAATGTCATTTACGTTAAAAAAATAAAAGCAAACGATTAATAATTGCAGGTTCACTAAGATATAGTCTAGTTTTTTTTTAAGTAGGAAAACTAAGATTTGTTTAAGATACGAAAAATGTTACTTAAGCTTACTAAACGAACCTGAATGCAATTGTGCAATAATACCATAATTACTAGATATATCACAAGTACAATAGAAATATTTAACAACCAGTTTATTAAAAAATTAGCACCAAATGTCCACATAGACGACTTATCTTGAAAAATTAGAAACATACACAGGATTACTCGCGAATATTTTAGTTGAATACAGAAACTATATTCTAACATATTCTAAAGCTATATAAGTATTCTAACACATCACATTTTCAAAATAATATTTTTATCTGTTTTTCACTAAGATTGGCGTAAAATTTAAAATTAAAAAGTATTCTAATAAGGTCGAGTTTGTAAAAGCATTAGAAAAAGAAGGCCACTGTTTTAAATACTTGAAGAGATACGTTTCCAAAGCTCTCTGATGCAAAAGTTCACGAAGGAATATTTGTTGGTCCACAAATTAGGAAGCCTTCAAAGATGATAATTTTTAACGTAGCATGAATGATTTAGAGCTGATTGCATGGATTTCTGTTTACAATGTTTGCAAATATTTTCTGGGAAATCAAGACAGTGAAAACTACCAAAACATCGTAGCTACTTTGCTACTATAAAAATTTAGGGCGCCGAATGTCTCTCAAGTTCATTTTTTGCAGTCATATTTAGATTTTTTTCCTGCTAATTTAGGAAAGATGAATGATGAACAAAGAGAAAGATTTCATCAAGACATTACAGAAACGGAAAATGATATCAGAGTAGGTGGGATCAAGTTATGATGGCAGATTATTACCTGTTTCTCATTAGAGAGGGCAACAGACAACATAAAAAAGAAGAAATAATTCAATATATGCAAAACTTTGATATGTCAGTAATTTTCCTTCGTATATAGTTCAGTGTTTTTGTATTCTTGATACTAATTAAGCATTCTAGTATTTATTATGTCAAGATTTTTGTAGTTATCTATTTTTTTAATAACTGCTGTTTGTAATTTGTAAATACAATTATTATTTATTTACTAGCGCGGTATGATTGTAATTCTAAAACTAGACGTGGTGGAAAATTTTGGTGTTTGGTTATGCTTTCAGTGAAAGACTGTGAAAATTATACACCTATTTTTATAACAGTTATTCAAAAAAGGTTTTGAAAACAATTTCTGACATTGACAAAATTTTGAATTACTTCAAACAGATATTAAACTAAATTCTTTTTGTGAGTTTTTTATAAACATTTTATATTTGTATAATTTATAGATTGTTTATACTTTTAGAAATAATAATTTCCTGAAGAAGTCAAAGAATGTTGACGAAATATTGAAAATAAAGATTTATTTTATTATGGATCGAAAAACCCGCAAACAAATTTTATTGCTTAACCTACATATTCTCGTTTATGTTTTACTGCAATTGCTTAATATTACATTGTATCATCGATACTGCTTGGTTTTGTACTAATCTAAGTTCAACATGTTAAAAAGCTGTTTCCTATTTCCATAAGTAATAATTATAGGAAGTTGTTCTTCTACAGTAGTACGTAGTATAGTAAACATAATACAGATTTATGGTCCAGTAGAAGGAGCAGCAGAGGAAGAAGTATTGGAGTTCTATATAAATTTGCAGAGGGAACTAGATGAAGCCAGAGAAGAAAACGAGTCAGCAATAATAATGGGAGACTGGAACAGTAGAGTTGGTAAAGATCAAAACAGAGGTATGGGATGTATGGGAAGATATGGGCAGGAAGCTTTAAATAAAAATGGAGTTAAGATGATAGATTTCTGTAGAAGAAACGATTTGATAATAGGAAATACGATGTGGTATCAAAATCTAGAGGACAAGTATACGTTTGTAGCGGAAGAACGAAATGCCAGAAGCTTAATAGATTATATAGTGTATACGCAAGACCTAACGCAAACCATTCAAAAAATTGAAACAAAAACAGAAGCTGAAATAGGATCGAACCACAGGCTAGTAACAGCTAGATTTCTGGCCAGAATAAGTAGAACCGCAGATATACCGGAATTTACCAGCTTGGCGGTGCAGAGGCTCAACATAGAGGAAAATAGAAATAAGTATATAAAATACACCGATGAGGAATTCGAAAGACTGGAAAAAGAGAAAACGCATTGGACGTTAGATGAAAGATGGAATACGTTTAAATCAGTAGTGAAGACAATTGCGGAGAGGATATGTGGAAACAGAAAGTACAATAAACAACTAAAGAGAACGAGATGGTGGAACGAGGAAATCAGAGAATTGGTGAAAGAAAAGAAATTAGCCTGGAAGAAATATATGCAAACAAGGAAACAAGCAGAGAAAGAAGAATATAATGCCAGGAGAAACCTAGTAAAAAAGGCCGTAAGAGAAGCGAAAAGGAACTCATGGAGAGATTTTGGGGAACAAATAACAGAAATGCATAAGACTGATAACAGGAAATTCTGGACAAAAATTAAAAGACTGAGAGGAAATAAAGGAAAAGAAATAAAAGCAATAAGAAATAAAAGTAATCAGCTACAGACAGGTATAAATGAAATTCTAGAGACATGGACAGAACACTATACTGACAAATTCAATAAACACGCTGTGATAATGGAAGAAGATATAAATAGAGAAGAGCAGGAACGGGAACAAGATGTAAAAATGGAGGAAATCGAAGCGGCAATACAGAAAATTAAGACAGGAAAGGCAGGGGGAGAAGATGGAATAGCCCCAGAAATGATCAAATGGTTAGGAAGAAAGGGAAAGGAATGGATATTGAACATGTTTAGGGAGGCATGGAACAAACAGGAAATACCAAAGGACTGGGAAGAAAATCTAATAGTACCAATATATAAAAAGGGCGAACAAACCCACTGTGAGAACTATAGAGCAATATGTTTAGCACAAACGATCTACAAGTTATATACACGAATTCTAGAGAATAGATTAAGAAGGTGTGTGGAATGCAAACTAGAAGAAGCACAAGCAGCCTTTAGACCAAAGCGGCAAACTAACGATAATATATTTATTATAAGAAACATAATAGAGAGGAAAATAGGGGAAGGAGGAGAAATGTATCTAACATTTATCGATCTAAAGTCGGCATTCAATACAATAGATAGAAGAGAAGTATGGAGAACGTTGGAAGAAATGGAGGTACCTAACGCGCTAGTTAGAGCGATCAGAAGCGTATATAATACCGTAAGAGCAAGAGTACAAATAGCGGGACGAAAATCTGAGGAATTCATAATGAAAAATGGAATAAAACAAGGCGATAGTTTAAGTCCGCTACTATTTATTTTGATTATGGATAAGTTGATTAAACAAACTAAAACACAAACAGAACATCTAAATACTCTAATTGGTTACAAAGATCTACAGCCAGTAAAAATAAGTAGCCTTCTATACGCAGACGATGTGGTTTTAATAGGCAGCTCGAAAAATAAAATGCAAAAACTAGTTAATATATGGACGAAAGAGATAGAAACCCTAAAAATGGAAATTAACATCGACAAAACAAAAGTAATGATTATAAATGAAAATCAAGATAACAACAGTAACAAAGACATCAAATGTAAAAACAAGATACTGGAAAGGGTAACAACGTATGATTATCTCGGAAGCATAGTAACGAATGACGGAAAAATAGACGCGGAAATTACAAATAGAGCAAATAAGTCAACAAAAGTATATTACGCACTAAACAAGACAATACTGGGACACAGAGACATAGACATAGAAGTTAAGATTAAAATACACAATGTGGTACATTTCCAATAATAACTTATGCTTGCGAAAACTGGACACTGCGAAGGAGGGACGAATCGAAAATTAACGCAATAGAGATGAAACATCTAAGAAGAATAGCTGGGAAAACAAGGTGGGATAAAGTTAAAAATGAGGACATCAGAGTTATAACAAAACAAGAGCCAATCATAGAAAAAATAAAGAAGAAACAACTAGAATGGTATGGGCATGTGAGAAGAATGAAGACCAGTAGAATCACAAAAAAGTAATGGAAGCAAGAAGCTTAACCACAAGAAGAAGAGGGAGGCCCAGGAGAAAATGGATAAATCAAATTCAAGAAATAGGGAGAGAGAAGGGAAAGACCTTGGAAGAAATGCGACTAATGTCAAGAAATAGAGGAGAATGGAAGAAATGGATACAAGAAGAACCGGAATCCGCACCCGACACCTAAATGGGTATTCAGGGAATCGAAGAAGAAGAAGAAGAAGAAGTTCTTCTACAGCATTTCTTGTGTACAAAGTAGTTCATAATTTGTTATGTCAATAAACAGTGAGAAGTTCTGGTAGATCGATATCAGTTATTACAAATTCTGTTCCTTTTTCCGTTACTATTTGAGTGATTTCATTGGATATGGTATTTATTGATTGGATACCTATATTTAAGTATATTTCCAGTGTTGTTTACAGAATATATCTAAAGATGTATATTTAAAACTTCTAATAAGTTAAATGTTACTTAATCTTTTTTTGTCGTTGTTTTACGACTATTTCAGTATATCTTCCATGTGAGTTAGTGCGGCTTCAGATATTACGAAGAATGCCAGGCGACTATTTTGTGGTAACAAAAAGTAACAATTTAAAAGTTTGAACATTAAATAGTGTCGAAGGCGTGTCCTAATGCTTGAGTTTTTATTATTTATTCTAAGCGCACCAAGCGGTGGGGGAAAACTAACGTTATGTTTTTTTTAATGTGTGGTGGGTGCTTAGTTGCAGTGACTCCGTAAGCTGTATCGCTTGTCTGGCTATCACTGCAACTCTCGCGGTGTATTTTTGTGTGTGTATGTTGTGTTTAAACGGCTTTGTGACAGCATCATATCGCCTTTTATGATGCCGCGCTGTTAATCACTTTGCTCCCAACAGCGAATGGCAAGTCGATCCGGGATTAAACTCTGAAAAAATGTCACCGTCCCTCCAGAGAATTGAACCCCGGCACCTACCGTCCTCCCACAACGATAGTCGGCCGCCTAACCACTGCGGCTTAGTTGAAATTAATAATTTGCGAATCGGAACTAAATCTATGGTGGTTGAAATATTTGCTGCATATTTAACAAACTTGCAGGTATCAAGATATAAAGAAGAATTTTGTACCTCATGCATGGACCTTAAGTATAGTTTTTAAATATGTTGTAACCACAAAACACGTTTCAGTAATGGGTAAGAAGATAAGAGGTATATGGAGGACATTTAAAATAAGGCAACTTTGACTATAACTTTTGATAAGAATAAGTATATAAACAAGAAATCATTAACGTAATATTTATAAAGGTGAATAAGAACATGAATTACATGTCTAATTTGATAGATTGTCGTAAAAAATGTTACAATGATAAAATAGAATTTGTCTTATTAAATATATTATTCAAGTCTTTTATTGTATGTCCTTAGTGTCCTAGTATATAATTGAATATATTACGCTAACGATATGTTGTTTATAATTATCCTTAACAAACATTATTGTAAATATAGCTTATTTCAAATTTACCAGCAACAATTCGCACTAGGCCCACGACGTATGAATGAAAATTTTTAAAAAATGATGAGCCGTATTTTTCGAAAATTGACATTCTAATGATTGTTATAAGTTATTCCGATATTGTTCTAGAAAAGTACGCTTTCATCTTTTATACTATCGTTGCAAACATCGAAATTTTTATAATTGCTTTGATGTTCTTTGTAAGGAGGCCGTTTAAAGTGTAATTTAGAGTGCTGCGGTAAGTACAATCAATTAGTATCTAAATGAGTTAATATGTGCCACAAGCCTCTTATAGGTACCGTACATAATCATTATTATTTTATTATTACTGAAGTACTGTACACTATTCATTCAATATTTCTCACGGTGCAGACACGGTGGTAATCACAAAGCGGTAAGTACTATAGGTATATGAATACGTGAACGATTCCGCAAATTTTGTGTATTTTGTCTTCGTTATGTTTATTCTAGTTCTTGTGATGCCTCGAATCAAAGAGCAAGTGCGAAAGCAAATTGTGTACAATCACGGCACCGACGATATTATAATCAAGTTTGGAATTGCCTGTTCTCTCAAAGTTTTACCGAAAAGTGCAAATGAAAATGTCCAAGAGATCCAAAACTTGAAGAAACAGCGTAATTCTACTTTTTAGTTTAAATTGAACAGCTTACACGTTATTTGGTTTTAGGATTACTATCTCCATTCTACATATGTACATTAGATTGCTTTAGTATTACCCACACATATCTAGATTTTCAAAATATTTAAGGTTGTTTTGCTATTTTGCCATAATATAATCTTTTTTCTTAATTATATTTTAATAATCTTTAGGTTTGGATAGTTATTGTATTGTGGTTGAATGACGTATACCTATAATTCCTTTTGCCATAGCACAGATTTAAATAACCTTAATAAATATTTCAAATTTTCATAAGTTTTGAATATCTGTTCAAATATGTGATGAATCTTTTGCTTGTTTTAAAACAGTGAACATGTTCTTCTTTTCTCAATTATAATTTAAACAATTTAAAACTCATTCTTAGAAGGAAATGCTACTAACATATTGACCTTCAAAATAATGATGACAATAAAATTCATTGAATTATATACTAGAAACAGCAGTATATATGTACCTAATTAAATTTTTAGGTAAACTACGAGTTTGTTTAAACAACATAATGCAAAAATAATACCTAATCCATTAAAAAAATAGATTCTCTTTATTCAAAAACAAAAATTAAAAATTATATCCCATTTTGATCTCGTATGCAATCTACTACGAACAATGTGGTATCTGGAACAGTTGCTATAATCATCACAGAAATTTAATAACCGTCTTAATACTCATAGACGACCTGAGCTGTCACTGCAATGAGACAAGTCTCAAGTTTGAATTTTGACAATATTAATATATTAATATATTTTTAAAAATTAAAAATATGTTATATAACCAAATATACCAATCCAACAAATTACTTTACATATTTTTATATACATAGATTGAATAACTTAATAGATTTTTTCTCTTTTCACGGTGACATCGTTTATAAATTTTTTACTTGAATTTTATTAATCAAAAATGCATGCAAAAATACATGGAAACCAGGAGATAGTTACTGTTCGTTCAATAATATTTGACACTCCCTCGTATATGTAGGTATACAATAATTCCTCAGATTTCTATTGGAATTTAATGTTTGGTTAATGTCACAGAATTTTCTAAGAAGCCTCTTCCACCAATGACGTTTCATTGGGATAACAATAGCACCCTATTTCTCCACCCATCGGTGGACGCAAAATCGATTGCTAGCAATCGTTCGATGCCGGTAAAGGTCTCTTTGTATGTCTTTTACTCTTTTCTTTGCTTTCTTAGCAAAGAAATTTACTCAATATATCGGTAGATAGTTAAGTCCATATAAAATACATAATTCGTAAACAACATTTTCGCTGTTTATGCTAACCGTGTTATGAAACTTATTTTATAGTAATTTCGTTAGTAAACTACGGTATCGTCAAGGTATGTAAATACCTACTTCAGGAAATTTGTAGAAAGAGGCTCAATTACGATATACTTACTAATGGTAAAGCTTAATGAAACGTTTAATCTTCAATAAGATTACAATTATTTTATTATTGCCGTAACCTAACGCTCGATTAATACTATTATTATTTTATTTTAGAGAAACGACCAAAATTTTATTAACTTAAACGTGTTCGAATACAATACATGTTAAGTAGTTAGTCCGGTCAATTTAGGCATAAAAATAGTGATCAAATAACAAAAATTCCGACAGACCCAAATTTTGGTGGAGACCTTGGGTTTACCATTAAAAATAAAAATTCTGAAATACTCGGTATAACTCAGTGAAACCTTATATCGAAGGAATGAGGAAGATATGCTTAATCTAAATTTGAAATAATATATAGTGTGTCCCATTTAAGAAAATGTATGTTTGGTTCACCATAGCAATACGAAACACTCTGTATATACTAAGATAATTTTAAAATATGTAGCTTAAGACTATCTATGATTTTTGTATATAACATTTTGTGATATCATTAATATTAATGAATATATTGAGCTTTGACGCACTAATGCCTCACCCTGTATGTACCGGGTGGGCAAAATTGCTTGGTTTTAGCGGGTTTCACATATTTAGAGCATAGTTAGAGAGATGGCAATGGTACATTCCACACCTACTTTTTCAAGGTAAATTCAATGGAGAAATCCATTTTTTAATATCTGTTACAGTGGTGGCGGTAGGGGCAAAATTGAAAATACAGTAGACGATCGCTCATGTGAACGATATCAGCCAAGCACCAGTTCACATTATTGAAAGTTTACATTACCGAACTTGATTTATCTATAAAGAAATTGCAATGTACATATACATATGCATATGTATGTTTATTAAAAGATAAATAATAAATAACACAATACATAATATGAAATAAAAAGTACATTTTACATTATTATGAGAAATAATGTCCTATTTTTGTTTGAGTAAATTTACGCTTGGCAACATTTTCTAATACCTTTGCCCGTAGTTTACGGAGTACTAAAACAAAAACGTTTACATAAACATTCTTTCGACCGATTCAAACGCACAGAAAAATGGGGAAATAACCGATACCCTAAACTGTTTACATTATCGGTTTGTACGTTGTACATGCTTGTTCACATTACCGAGTGTTCCATTTCATCCTATAGTAAGAATTTTCTGTTCACATGACCGCGATGTTTCCATTTATATATCATTTTCTGTGGAGCTCATATTTCAACTATTAAAAAAAATACTTCAAATGTTTTAACGTTGTTTTATACAATTTTTTATGCTAATTCCAATGGTCTGACGTATTTTTTTATTCTAGCTATATTTTGAGAATTATGGAGCAAACTTGTATTTTTTTAAATGGAACACCCTGTATATTCTGTCATATTCGGAAAGAGTTTGTGTTTCTGATAAAAAACATATATAATTTGTTAGGTATCCGTCCACTACTTTCCGAGATATTTCGATATTTACTAAAAATACTTAAACAATTTTTACTATTTTACTCGTTCATTTTTATTTATTATTATTTTTTAATATAGGGTAAACTACCCAGTCATTGGACACTTAAGGTGTTTGATAAATTTAAGTGCGTGTTGAAACTTAATTTTTTGACTTACACATATGAGTGTTTGACAATTTTAAATGGCATTTTATTGTCTTTGCATTCCATTGTTCAAAATTTTCGATTAAAAGAAGTATGTGTTTTTGAACAACCAAAAAACAAAAATTTTGTCAAAAAACTTATTGGACAGTTTTTCTAGTATGTGGACATAATACATCTAGTTATTGGACAGGTAGCAATTTATTTATTTTTAGTTATAAGTACAAACCGGTATAAGCATTCTTATACATATTGTACAATTCATCTATTTCTTGTTCTTCTTCTTCTCCTTTGTCATTAATTTCTTGCGTCTTTTCTTGCGTCTCATTTATTAAATCATGGTATGCTTTCTTATCATTACTCTCATCAATTTCCTGCCTCCCTTCTTGTTTTCCTTTATTGATATCATCGTTGAGTAAGTTCGTATTGTTATTCCCATTTTGGTTTCTTTGGTCTCTTCTAACGTAATCGTCCTCATTCTCGCTTTCTCCACAACATTCTTCACTGGCAGTTTTTTCATCACTTCCCTCTTCATAGCAATTATGACACATAAATAGATCGTCATCGTCGCTGTCGGGAACATGCTTTTTGTGTTTCTGGGGAATGCAGGAATGATGAAAATTATTTTTGCAAGTGTCACATGTTCTGTATTGACTCTTAGTTAGGCGCTTTTTACAAATAGGTAAAGCAAATGAGACCTTTTCTTGCTTCTTTTGATTTACAGACTTTTTTATTTCTGGAGTTTGCTTTAATTGCAACTTTTTCTTCTCTTCGTCGTTTTCTTTCTAATTTCTTATTCTCATCTTCTGATTTAAGAGCCTTTTTAGCTTCAAAACTTTCTTGATAAAGTCGTGACGTTGTAGCAAATGAAACGGGCTCAGTTTGACGCTTATTTTTCCGCTGGGGCTTACCTGGTATTTTCAGGTAATCGTCAATACATTTATTTATTATTGGTGAACTAGAAGTTTGGTGCATAGTATCGTTATTGTCGTTAGTTATTGGTACATCTGCAGTTTGTCGCAGGTTTATATTGTGGTTTGATTCATTGATAAAAAGTTCACAGTATCAGGTAAATTTCTAAAGTTAAAATTTTCGTCCAAAGTGGGTGAAGTTACACGTGATGCCGAGAATGATATTATCTGCTTGCCTAATTATGATGTCCGAAATCACATTAATGTTTTTCAAATTGTTAGGTTTAGTCATCGAAATTGACTCAATGCTCGAAGTTAGATTTTCTTCATTTCCTTCTAATATTTCAGCATTATCAGTCAAATTTTTGGGTATCTTTGATTCAATGAAAAGCGTTTTTGACTCAGGTTCTTCAGGTTTAATATTTGGCTTTTCCGATTCAGCAGTCGTTTGATTTTGGTTATTTTCCCATTTTTCTTTCTTGGGAAACCTCGGTTTGCTAGTTCTTCTATCCACCTAAATAGGTATTTAAGACATACATTTGTAAACAAGCTGATTGATTACGTACTTTTCCAGTTGCAACTCTTCTCTAAATACCAATATGGGTGACGGACCGTAGTAGTATCTTTATGACCAGGGTTTTTAAGTTTAAACTCCAACGTAGATTTTGGTACACCATATTTTTTTGCAGCTGCCCTTAATCCCATTTTACTGTTCTTAACATCATTTACCAAAGAGTTAGCATTATATGAGGTTTTCTTTGGCATTATCTTATAAATATAGACAGTGTAGTTATTGGACAGTCTGAGACTCAGTTATTAGACACCTGTCCAATAACTAGTTAGAAAGTAAATAGTTCAGCATTATTAATATTAAAAACAACAGTATAAAAAAGACCTTTAATTTCTTGCATAAAACAAGGAAATGTGATTTGAGTAGTAATTGGACAGATGTTCAATAACTGACATAGTTACAATATTCATTTCAGTTCCTGGACACCCTTAAATTCTAACCTACCTAAAGTTTGTTTTTGCCAGTATACTTCTAAAACTTACCTTGTGGATGATTTTATGTACCACCGGTTTTGGATTCTAGATACTACCTTCACTATTTTCAAATTTCCTCAACAACTTGACAACAAATTTCTTAACAAAACTACATGAAAACTGCCACCTTTTACACGTTCAAGAATAACGCAATATCCCGCCAAAACAGAGACAACATGGGGTCGCTGTACAATACGAACAAATCGAATATACATACATAGTGCCATTTATAAAGCTAGGAATAAACTAATATAAGTAGGAATCTTATTCTCATTTATTCAAAACGAACTGTCCAATTACTGCCATGTGTCCAATAACTGGGTAGTTTACCCTACTCATAACAAAAATAGTGGATCCGACTAATATACATATGTACATATGAATATGTATAGGATGATCACCTATTAGTTTGAAACGTAGGATCAATAACTAAGTAATTACTTAATAATTCAGATATATCAGTATGTCATTGAGATAGAATAAGTAGGTAGACGCTATCACGTGGCTAAAACGGCGCAGGTCGGCCATATTGGTACACCATTTTACGTCAAATACGTAGATTCCTGTGTATATGTCATGCATGGTTGTATTATTTGATTATTTCAGTTCTTACAGTTACATAGCAAACTACTACAAGACATAATGGTTTCTTGTGCTCTACCTACTTGCAAGAGCAGAAACAGCGTTAACAAGAAGAATTCGTCGAAAATAACATTTCATAGGTCAGTGTTTGACATACAGGGTTGTGTGCAGGGTCGTAAGCGGACCTGGTGAGGCAGTCATATTGGTAAACCACTTAAGCCCCGCCCAGTACGCAGTTTTGAACATACAGGAAATATGCTTCATAGCGTCTCCTTAGTATACTAGCTCAATGGCATAAGTACTACATTGACATTTAATGCAGTAGGCTACGAAAATTTTTTTTAATATTTGGCATCTCTAAATTGGCGTTTAGTTTTGAGATATTTGTAAGTTTAAAGAAAATACTAGAAACCGTTTTAATTGATAACGTAATGTATGTCCTTTTAGAAAACATATTACATTAAACCCAAACCGTCCCTGTCGTCTTTGTCGAAGAGAAAGATGTTCATTTGTCTGCCTCCATTCGTGATGATTATTACGATTAAATAATCCATCACTTGAAATTCTGCTTTCATCAGACCAAATTATGTTGCTTTTAAAGTCTGGATCATTAGTACATTTTCCAATGTATCACTCGCAGAACGTAATACGCCGATCAAAATCGCCTGAAAAATAACGTTTGAAAACAAAAGAAATATTACTGTATACTTATTTAAAGATACGAGATACTCTTCAGAAAAAAAAAGCTATAGTTGTCCTCAATCGGTTAAACTTCCTTACCGTTCTTGATACCTAATATACTATTATGAAACATACTTGGTAATAAGTCGTGTATTACTCGTATTTTATATGGATGATATCGATTTTTTTAAATATATTTAAAGCAGTTTTTCGCGGTACTCCTAACTCGTTTTCAATTTGCCTACTGGAAACACTAGGTTCAGCTTCAACTTTTGCTAATATAGTTATTTCGGTTTCATCCCTAAATACTTTATTATATTTTCTAGACCTACGCCTTTCGAATGATCCATATTCTTCTAAACTAGACATCAATCGTTTAAATATACGATGTTCTGGTTGTCGTCTTTCCGGAAATCTTTCTAAATAAAGCGCTACAGCATCATTTGCAACCTCATTACAGATGATAAAAACACGGATCATATCCAATTTTTCATAGTTTTCAAATTTATGAGGCATTTTTGTAACAAACGTGGAATCAGCCGCTATTTTGTATTTAGGTGACTTAATTAAACGTCAAATTAGAAATGCCAGAAATTTGATAGTTTTTTCATAGCCTACTGCATTAAAATATCAATGTAGTACTAATACTAATATATCATACAATTAATTACATTTTTACCATATTCATATATACGTATATTAGTCGGATCTACTATTTTTGTTATAAGTATATTAAAAAAAAAATAAATAAAAATGAACGAGTAAAATAGTAAAAATTGGTTAAGTATTTTTAGTAAATATCGAAATATCTCAGAAAGTAGTGGACGGATACCTAACAAATTATATATATTTTTTATCAGAAACACAAACTCTTTCCGAATACGACAAAATATACAGGGTGTTCCGTTTAAAAAATACAAGTTTACTCCATAATTCTCAAAATATAGCTGGAATAAAAAATACGTCAGACCATTGGAATTAGCATAAAAAACTGTATAAAACAACGTTAAAACATTTGAAGTATCTTTTTGAATAGTTGAAATATAGAGCTCCACAAAAAATGATATATTTTCAATTTTGCCCCCTACCGCCGCCACTGTAACAGATATTAAGGTGACGTTTCACAGTTGTGCGGGAAGTTTAAATTTTCCTCATTTTTAGAGTACCGTAGATTTCTAAACGTGCAAGAATATCGAAATTATTATAATCTCTATAAAACTGTAACTGCATTAGGCAGTTGCTGATTAACAAAAGAAAATTGGAAGACCTGTAATAAAAAAATTAGTAAAAATTACTTGACGAAGTAAGGCTTTTTTAACGATATCTCTTAATCATAACCTAGATATATACATGTAGATCCATAAAAAAGACAAAGTAGCTAGAAATATAGTGTAATTAAAAAATGTATGGTATTTTTTTAGTAAAAGCTCAAAAATATGATGCCGAAGGCAAATGTACATGCAAGAAGTTCAGCGATTGTGCAACAGATGACGCACATTAAATGTCAATAGGTTTGTTCCTTTTAGACGTTTACAACACGACGCATGCAGTGATATTCGAAACTCGCTCTTACGACAATGCAAATGGAATAGGGTATTTTTGTGGCGCATGATAGTGCGTTTTACTATATAAAGCAGGAGACCAAATCGAACAAAGCTAATAAAATTTTCAATTGCCATAACAAAATTTAAAACCTTATGAGAAATTATTAATTATTTTCTAAATATTTTAAATTTCTAAATATTGAGGTTTACTATTAATCTAAGGCCTATTTACGTATTTTTTTTGAAAAAAATTTTGTTTTATGTCAAATTGAATTTTTTTACCAAGTTATCGTTTTATACTATATACTTGAAATTTAAACAGTTTAACAAATTAGAGGAAACAAAAAAGTATTTTTGTTATTAAATTATATTTTTAATATGTTTCACCAGTATGCAACAGATTACTACAGAAAGTAATAAGTTAATGAGGATACTTAAAAACCTAAGACGTTAAATAAAAATACCTTAATTTTTACATAAAAGACTAGTTATGGGTAAGAAATAACACAACTTGCTTTTTTATTAATTATTTCTGGAAATATAAAAGTCTGATAAAATGTTTCTAATTTAGGAACTATTTCATTATTGATATAATAATAAATTGAATTGTTTGTTCTACAAACGTTTTATTGATATGTAAACCGGTACAGGTAGGTACTTTTTTAATTTGAATTAATCCATTATTAGCCATAAGATCTAGAAAAAGCTAAATATATTAGACCGAAATTTCAAAAAATTTATGTATAGGACTGAATATCATATTTTACTTTTTGCCCGTCGTTCCTACATTTTCAAAAGTCTAGGGTTTTTATAAAAAATACATTGGCGAAATGATGTATTTCTTGCTCTTCTATCCATTCTGCAAATCCTGAAAAAAATACTCTACACTACTCTGTGCATGTACCTAATTCTTATGCTAGCACAACGTTTAGTAAATCGATAAGCTATCCCAGAATAAAATATTTATATAAGTATATAACACCGCTATATACACAAACCTGGAATTACAACTGTATATACGGTGTATTTATTTACACTAATAACAATAATAGTAAAAAATGCTAACAAATAAATCTCTTGCAAATTCTTGCAAGACTAGAAAAACCAACAAGCAACAGTAGAAACACAATTAGGTACAATACGGATTGATACCACATTGATACTGATGCACAACTACTCAACTACATCAGATGTAGTTGTGGAGTAAGAAAACTTTCGAGAAAACGAATATGTAATTTTTACCCCAATGTATTCATTGCTCGCTCTACCCTTTCCTAATCCGATACAACTGACAAAGATAAACCGAGAGTCTGATTATTCAGGTAAATCCAAATACAAAGCAAATAAACTTATAGTACGGAATTAAATCAAGGTCATTAAATTGAAACGGTAATTTGTGATGTGTATAGAAATATAGTACTCTCCGAGCCATCTATGTTTCAGTTGCGACATAAAATACAGTTTGAACGATATGATGAAAATTTAGGCGCGGAAACGTCCCCTTAAAAGATGGATTTCTCCATTGAATTTACCTTGAAAAAGTAGGTGTGGAATGTACCATTGCCATCTCTCTAACTATGATCTAAATATGTGAAGCCCTCTAAAACCAAGCAATTTTGCCCACTTTGTACATGGTATAGTAATTTTTGAAAATTATTCTACAAAAGTTTGAAATTAATCTCTGACATAACAAACTCATTCACCATTAACCTTCTTGCGATTTTTAAAATAAATAATAAATTTCAACATACCATTTTTAAATGCAAATTGCATTATTAAATAACTAATATGCAAACATAATTTTCAACCTGTCAATTTCACGTATGATTCAGTATGATTATTTAAGGAAGACGTTTCTGAGACAAATGTCAATTTTCTAACCTCGGCCGTGACGCGTATATCTATCCCACTCGTTCATGGCCTACATAGAAAAATATTTTGTGGCTCGCTTTTAGATAAACACGTTAAAACGTAAAAAAGTCAAAATAGATAAATGTATATTTATTGATAGTAGTGATTAGCAACTTTTTGAAGATAGAAAAGGACGTAATAAAAGAAAACAGAATAAGAAGAGACAATAAGATCCAATACGAACTGCAAATATTATTTTCAAGGAATTGGAATTAGAAGATCCAAAAATACTTCACAATATGAATAAAGAATGACGAAACTATTTTATGACAAAAATTGCAAGAATCAAAATATGATTATACAATTTGTAAACACCTGATAAAGTATCTTATATGAATTCTTATTTTTATAAAGCAGCGACTTATATTTGCAACAAACATTTACGATTTAAATGCAAGTGGATTTCACCAAAATCATTTATCAGAAATTTTATTATTGATTGAATATAAATGTCAACAAAAATGTATACATTCAAATATATTTCACCAATCAAAATCCCTTAAATATTTTAGCAAAATTTGCATATAAATCAGAATCTAAAATAAAAATAGAATGGAATGACTCCATTAAATTACCTTGTTAGTACATGTACTGTGCATAAGCGGAACTATAATAAAAGAAAAAATTATTTGAGAGTTTTTGGTTTACAACAAAGATCCCAAATAATTTTTTGTTTTATTATAACATAAATTGCCAAAGAAAATTACTTAATATTGTGGACGAAGCTATTAAGGCGAATTTATATGTGCCAAGTAGTTAACAGGAGTAACTAAATCAAGTTACTACATTACGATACTTAAATCGTGTAAATTACTTGATTTAATACGTAAGCAAGTACCTAATTCATTTAGTATAAACGACTTGAGTCAGTAGACTTTTGTGGTACAAATATTTTGTGTAATAGGTGTAGTGTAGTCAATGTAGCTAGTGTACACTAAAACGCCGATAGTGTAATTGTTCTTATAACAAACGCTTATCCTGTGTCAAGTGTGGTAATGAGAAATATCATTCAAATTGTTATTTCATGCCTATATAAACAGGATTATTCACGGAACTGGCTCATTGGAACTATTCAATGTTCCCGAAATCTATACAGTTCTAAAAACTTGTAGCTAAAGATTGTGCTATCTAGTCTCATTAGCGAAATTATTTAGGTATGCTCTTGTCTTACGTCAACTTTATTAATTTAAATAGCATGGTAAATTTTTTATGAGTATTGTAAATCGCGCCTTTTCATCAAAGCTTACTAACGTAAAAAAACCTGCTAAATATTTTTGAGCTCTTCTATTTTTTTTTTTTTCAAATAAAACCTACTGCAACGTTATGTTATAAATTTTGAATTTCTGAAAACATTGCAGCTGAAGACCTTATATTTGGCGTGTTGTTAACTGAAATAGGAAGCATGAAATTTACATTTTAGAAATTATGTCGATGTATACAGGATCGGCTAAAACTAACGTTTATTTCAATTAAGTTTACATCGATTGTAGTAATTCTTTTGGCGCTATGTTTTACCTACAGTTTTTAAGTTATAAACGCTTTTCTGGGGAAGATCTGAAAATACACATGTTTAATGTATTTTAAAATCGTACTGATTTTTGAATGTCAAAATAATTGTTAGGCCCTCTTCAATCGTCCCAGTGTTTAAGCAACCCTGTATATTATTATTATGTACCGGATGGCCAACTAAAAACGGCGCTTGGTAATATCTCAAGAACGGATTATAGTGCAGGCTTAAGTTATGTAAAGCGTATCTTCAAAACAAAATTTTCTCCCATTGTTTGACAAAATACAAAAAATTTGTCGAGATTAATATACCTATGCGGAATTTTAGGAAAATTCCGATTTTCATATTTGTGACATAGGTATCTTAAGTTGGTGAATTTTGTATAAAATACGAATTTACATTTTTTGTGTTCAGTTGCGCTATCTAGTGATCATCCTACACCTCCCTAAGTCATTTCCAGATGTTTTTCGGGGTCACTTTAGTCTGTAGTTATACCATAAGAGCTTTGAATTTATCGATAATTTCACGAATGCTTGTTGCATAGCGACGAAGACGAGTGTCAATTTGACAAGCAATTGTCAAATTGACACGAGTCGAAGTCGTTATGCAGGAAGTATGAGTGAAATTATCGATTTTAATTCAAAGCTCGTATGGTATTTGATTAGATTATTTTACGTAATACAAAATGAAATTTATCTAAACTCTTTAAACAACGCCTAATTATTCTACTATGAAAATTATCGAAAAATTATCGCTGTAATTTCGAGTTGCTTCAGTAATACGCGAATCTGATTGGTTTATATTTGTATGTGTAAAATAATCACTGATATTTTTTCCCGAAGCTGTACTGTAAACCTTTCTGAAATATGGCCAAGCGTCATTCTTAGTTGGTCACCCGGTACATTCAGTATACTTGCTAACTTCACACCGCTTAACCTTGCCTTCTATAATTTCCCGCCGAATTCAACCTACTTAACCTCAAAATATCACACGTGTATAACGTATATAGTATAATAACTGTTTTATTTCTCAATATTTTTAATATTATATTATTTCTTATAATGTGAATTCAAGTTTTATCTGTATGCTGTTATATTCCAACTGGCTTAACTACAATATAATTCTAGATTGTAAGTATTTATATACATTTACCTATTAAGTGTTACTTTGTTGTTCTTGCTATTGTAGTATCACTTGAAGAAGCAAATAAATATTTGTGAGATATTGTGCATAAATCAAATGAGGCCCATTAATTGAATTGTTGTTATCTACCTAACCTGCAAACTACATCCCCAAAAACTTTTCAATTCTTTATCTCTTCATTCCAATGAAAATGATCCACGTTAAATAAATCCAAAATAGCAAAAAATACGAAAAAAACGGTTAATTGCATTTTACGATTTTACATACTACCTATTTCAAACAACTTTCATGCACGATAGTCTATACCTATCCTTAACACTTTAGAAGATATCTTCGAGCTATTTTTTTGTTTCATCAACGGTTTACTTGAACTCAAGGTTAATTATAATTGGTGCAACCGCCGCTATGTGTTATATGTACATACATTATTATTAAAATTCTACATGTAGTTTTTCTACCATTTCCTTGTATGGCCTAAATCTTTTTCGGATGAAATTGAAAACATACTTCAAACTTAGTTCATGTTAATAGTTTAAGCTAAACTTAAAAATCTTTCATCATGTTATCATTGCAGCTTTATCTTTTAATTCCTGATTTATTTCCACTTAGAGGTCAATAAAACAATAAATAATTAAATACCAATTTATTCCATAACATATAATAATATGTTTTCGTTAAATAACTTCTTCAAGTACATAAAGGTCAAAAAATACATATATTAATTGCAGCTTTATGTTTTTACCACTATTCTATGGCTTATCAGTGGCATATACATTGTTGGAAAAAAGTGACGGGTACACTCTGCATGATCTGAAGGCGTAAAGATACATATATAATTTTAGTGGTGCATAAAGGTTTCCTCTAGACGAGTTGATGCAACAAGTTTCGAGCGGATTCCACTGGCTCGTGAGCACCACCGTACATTGCGCCAGTGGGTCGAGGCAAGCTATCGGTGAGTTGCCTAATGAAGGCACAATTTGTTTCTGACAAATCCAGATTTGAATTGAGCGTCGGAGACGCGCGAATTTTGGTTAGTCGGATAGGTGCTGAGCATCAATTTGAGTAGTGCATCGAACCACGTCATATCTACCGCTAGCAGGGCATTATAGTATGGAATGCGGTACACATGGTGGAAGTACACGTCTGGTGCGTGTACGGCAGATAATGACGGCTTGCCAATATGTAGGCGATCTTCTATACAATACAACGCCAGACCACACATCACGTGTGTTGTACAGACCTTTGTGAAAGAGCACTACAAACGAATGCCTCTATAGCTCGCTTGTTCTCTAGATCTGAATCCGATCGAACATGTCTGGGATATGATCCGGCTCTTGCCGCTAACGTTGAGTAAGTAGCTATGGAGGCGAGTTGGAGTAGTATGATTAGCCATCCCTCCCGCTACCACACAACGACTTATTGACTCTATGCCTCGTCGTGTAGCAATGGTACGTGTTGCTCGCGTGGAGATACTCCCGCTAAATACGCATTCCCTCCCAGCAGGGCTGCGCGGCTCGTCAGTTGAGAATAAGTTATGCTACTTTAGTACTACTCCTATACCAAATGTCATTGCGTTAGAATCAGAAATTCAGTTTATATAGGGTGTGCACGTCACTTTTTTATAATAATGTACAGTCGAGGCCAAATAAATGTAGTACAAGCGTTTTTTATGGTGTAAGTTTGTGTTCCGGTATGATCTGACATTTGATTTTTATGACAAGCAGCTTAAGCTAAGGCTCGTATTACAATAATAAAATTTCGAATTTTTGACATATATGAAATTTAAGGTTGTACTACAGCTATCTGACCACGACTGTACATACCTTTGTTACCGATATTTACTAGAAGTTTCTCAAGTCAGTGAGCTAGCCATTGCAATACCATCATATTCCTTCAATGAAATTAATCCTATTAGAAGTGTCCCATATCATCATGTGGAAATTTCAGTCTTACTTTTTGTGTTGCTTTATTTAATGCCGTTTTAAAGTCTTTTTATTCCACAAAGACGTTTATTGCCGGATAAAGTTTGTTATACTCGTCTCTTAGTTACTGATAAAAATTTATTTTATTGGCTGATACCTGGCCTTAGGGTAGGTAAGTACAGAAAATAATGAGTGAATAAGAAAACGATAAAACGAAGGCAATAACAGATTGCAAAAACATACCTACTCAATTTGTATAACAATCGTGGATATTTTATATTTATATTTATATAATACATTGGCTTTATTAAGCAGTTAAAATTGCTTTTTTTTCGTGAGTTTAGGTATACGTAGGTATCGTTCGAATTTTATTATAAATCGATACTATACAATTTTGCTTTAACAAGTACAGAAATGAACGCAATGAGTTTAATCTAAGTAACATTTACTTCAGAAAGGATTTACTTTACTACACGCAATGAAAATAAATTACCACGCACGAAGGTAAAAAACCAAAAGAACTGAAAAGACCAGCATGTACATACATGTTCCCGAAAAAATATATAGATAGGTACACTTTCCCGTTTAGAACTATTTTTAAATACAGCAAATATAGGTTGATTGATGGTATGTGGAAAGTTTGACTTTTGATTCTTCTTACAGATTTCCATAGGGTTTTAGTTGATTAAGGAATGAACCTATCCATAGGTATTCTAAGTTGTCGGTATATTTGATAATCTAGTTTTAATTGTATCGGTTTACTTTCTTAATCTTGACCAAATGCATTCAAATAACCATGAAACGTGTGAACAAGTGTTGCTCAATCTATTTTCATTATTACTGAAATTACTCAAAATGCATCAACAATAGTGACACGTCGGAATCATGATTAATAAATGTTGTTGTTTATACGAACGTATGTATTATTGATTTTCGTCGATTTACAGCTGTTAGAGATATATATAGCTTTTTATAATAAACATATTACCAAAGAATAAGTACATATTTTCCGATATGCCAGGCTAGTTTTGTGCGTTGAACTTTGATTTTTGTTTTAGCTTGCCAGGAGTTCTTTTGAATTTGCATGCATACTATTAACATGATTGTTATTTTCAAATTTGAAACATTTTACCCAAAATTTTAAATTTTTGTAATTCGATATATTCCGGTTACCACAAAACCTCACTGTTCTAGTTTTCAAACATAATGGATCAAGCAAAGAAGCTATTTATTCAAAAGTATCCTTCAAATTGTAGGACTGGACAGTCGAAAGCTAGTGACTAAACCTTTGCTATTTTACTTATTCAATTGTTTTGCAAAACATTAAAATATGAACATAAAATTCGGTCTATCTAACGATCTAACAATATTGTAAGAACAATTGATAAAATGCATGTATGCATAATATATATATATTTAACTATACTCATATTTTCTTTACCTAAATTATCTTTGTGTTATATTGTTCGCTAAGAGAATGTCTACATATTAGCACAAAATTATACGTATAGAATTAAGTAAGCTAATTTATGGTTAAATCAAATTGTTGTGAAATTGTTAATTATATACTTCATAATAAATTAAAGAAAATATGCCAATACTACATAGACGATAATTGAACTTTTTTATCACCTAATTATTGGAATATTTTAGTATTCGATTAACTGTCAGACGTACAGGTTACCTCACTTAGGGAAGCTAAAATAGTAATCGTAGTTTTTTACAAGATAATGGGTAATTTCGATAATCATGTTATTGATAACAGTGTCTAACTCATTTTTTCTCATACACCATTAGTTGTAGCTTATGTCGTTTTTCTTGCTAATTCTCAAACTAATTTTAAATTTGCTCCATCACGTCAGGATTTTGAGAAATTTTTGTAAATAGCTTTTTCAAAAAGTACATTCAATTTTACAGAATTTCAAAGTGACTTTTACATCAGAATTGTAGATTGTAGTGCCGAACATTGAGTCGACATGTCCTGAACATGTTATTGACTGTCCTCCAACGTCACAACATTTAAACCGCGCTCATTTGTGCTCTGAAGCAAATGAAATTAGAAATTTGTAGACTTCCGGCTGTGTTGGTATATAGGGAGCTACGCACCGCTCGTTAGGTTCAATTTAAATTTGTTTATATAGCTGAGCGTATTTTTATTTTTATTTTATATCCCGTGCGTGTACAAA
Source organism: Holotrichia oblita (assembly GCA_023690525.1). NCBI lineage: Eukaryota > Metazoa > Arthropoda > Insecta > Coleoptera > Scarabaeidae > Holotrichia > Holotrichia oblita. Next base: position 8,363,465 of record CM043022.1, read on the forward strand.
TAATCCCAATAGCTTCTGTTATGTATGTGGAAAATTCATTGCCCAACCACATAAACGGAATAGTACGCCTTTAACAGAAAATTTATATTTTGACTATTTTGGTCTAAAATTTAAATATTAGGACAAGGAATGGGCTCTCACACATGCTCCGCATGGTGTGCTGTTACTCTGAGGAGCTGGTCAAACGGTAAGAACAGCGCTATGCTATTTGCAAGACCTATGATTTCGCGTGAACAAACGGACCATTTGTCTGATTGTTACGTCTGCATCTAGTACCTCATTTAGAAGCCTTGCCAGTACCAAGACCTATAAGTGTTTCAAGTGAAGAATATACCATTACAGATGCAGAGGAAGAAATTTCCAAGTTATTATCGACCAGCGATAATGAATATTTGCCATCTCTAGAGAACGGACCTCACTTAGTAAATCAGTCAGAACTAAATGACCTTATCCGAGATCTGAACTTGTCAAAAACTCAAGCAGAAATTCTAGGATCTAGACTTCGAGGATGGAAACTGTTAGCTTCGGGCACACTTATTTCTGTGTATTGTAAGTGCCAGAAAGAACTGTAAGTGTGTAAGTATTTTTCAACCGAAGAAGGTCTTTTATTTTGCAATAATATCGATGATTTGATGCTGACACTAGGTCATCAATACAACCCAGAAGAATGGTTTCTTTTTATCGATACATCGAAGTTGAGTTTGAAAGCTGTCCTTCTTCACATAGGAAACGTTTATTCATCCATCCCGGTTGGTTACGCAGGCCATATGAAGGAAATTTATAAAAATATGACTCGTCTTCTCGACAGCTCGAAAGCACTGCTATTTTCTTTGTGAGTGGGACAGTCGATAGAGAAGTTCCCACTATGTTGTTAAAGATTGGCCAGTCAGGGCTCGGTATATTCCTGGACAAAAGAATATACTTCATAGGGCACTAATGAAACCTCCTATAATAATAAATATTTCTACCGCCACTGCACATCAAATTAGGTTTGATAATGAATTTAGTCAAAGGAATTGATAAGGATGGTCACGGGATCCAATACCTTGAACAAAAATTTCCCAATATTTCAAATGCAAAACTTAAAGAGAGAATTTTTGTAAAACCCGAAATTAAACGTCTACAACAAGATACATAAGTCCATGACCCAAAATTTTCTAGGAAACACAAAATCTCACAATTAGATAGCAATTGTTAATGAACTTCTTAGAAGTTACCACGAACTTGGCTTGGCTGAACATGAGCCTTAAAATACACTTTTTACACTCGCACCTGGATTTCATTCCTACGAACGTCGGCAAGATTTCATCATGATATTTCTGTTATCGGAAAACGTTATCAGGGCAAGTGGAACAGTGAAATGTTGGCTGATTATTGTTAGAGTTTGACATCAGACGTGCCAGAATACATTATTTGTTTTTACTGTTATTTTTACGACTGTAAGAGAAAGTAAACCTGTACATAATTACTAAAGCAAAAATAAAAAATAAAACTGTTGCCTAGTGTAACAATTAATATTGGCAGGTATGTACACTGTTCAACTTATAAGTGAATAAAAGTATAGTTTCTCACTGGGTCTCGTGGTGTACACGTTGAACATAGAGGGGTTGTGTTTTCTGTATTACATAAAAGTAATTAACAACAAATAGTTGAACGAATTTATTTAATACACCTAATGGGAGGAAACATTTTCTTACTAGCCTTATTAAATGTATTAACCTCTATATATACATAAATGTACATTTTCAAAGATTAGATATTATATAATATATATTTATTATTACTTATACGTGCATTGCTGTTACAAAAGCAAGACTATAATTGCTTTTGTAACAATTTACATAATCTTGCATATACTAAGGACAGTTCAAGATTAAATTATTCTAAGAGTGCTGACCATTTTCTAAAGTAATAGCCCTGTCTAGAAATATACTTAGAAATTAACATCACTATAGCCCTTTAAAACTAACAGCTTTGTGTTCAACATGCGTTAAAACCATGTTTTGAAATTGACATTCGTAGGTAAATCTGTATCTATAGATATCACAGAATAAGCGATAATCACACCTATTGCATACTTGGGAAAATGACTATGTAGAGGGTATGCGATAATTACATTCAGACCATTAGCTGAATGCATAACAATATTTGCCGCTAACCGAGACAGATTTATAGTGCGGATTAAAAAAGTCTTTCAGAAAATAGTATGAAATTTCGTATGTTTTTGATGGTGAAGCTTGACGAATGCTTTCTAGCTATCAGTGGTGATCTGTGTTTACGAAGATAATTGGATTAAAACTTTAGCGTGTAAAACATTCCAATACTAATTACAAAGTGTCATATTAGATTAGCTTGTTTACGATCTTAGTGCAGAAATAAAATTACCTGAATTAGCGCCATTTCTAACATGTTCTGCCTTATATCTACGCATGCTAATAAATTTCCCAAACAGGTTGCTTCTGTTGCAATAAATTACCGGAAGTTATATTAAGACTATAAGACGGATAGTCAATTTCCGTGAAACATATAAATAGGAATAACAACGCTTGCCATAGCCGCTATATGAACATCATTCTTATGTAATATGATTACTAAGACCGAATACTTAGTTGTTTCTTAAATTGCATAAAATATACTCCAACATGTTAGTATCAATTCTAAATTGATATCCCAAAAATCGAGTGTTCTCTTATTTTTTGAATAATTATATCCTCTCTTGACTTAGAAATAGAATCACGGTCAGGGAATGTTTGACCAAAGATTGGATTTCGGGAAGCCAATTGCTTATCGAAAGGACCCATGCCGATCCCCAAATCCTACCATTATAAGAAACGTTATAAGTACTCGTTCTGTTAATTGAAATATAGTGAGTTTTGTAAATGGTAATAGCTAAATCAAAGTATACTGGTACCTCGTTTATGTCCGCGGTAGGAAAACGTAAACATTCACTTATATCCTCTCAAAAGGGTTTCTCACTCTTATCCCGTTAGCGGAGAGGCTGATTGGCTCATGTGAATACGTGCACTATCGGACGGTGGATGCCGAGCGGATATAAATGGGTGCTACAGCGAGGATATAAGTGAGGATGGATATAAGTAAGCGCGGATATAAACGAGGTTTCAGTGTATTAGCAGTAAACTAATAGCAATATAACTAACTGTAAAATATTCAAAACGTTAAAACCAAAAACAGTGTAAAAGTCGAAATATTTTATTATTCAACATATTCTCCTCTTAATTGGCCTGCACAGTTTTTATCACCTCTGCGTTAGAAGAAAATTTACGACCTTTTAAGCTTTTTACAGTTGAGGAAAGACGTGATAGTCGGAAGGAGTCAGATTTAGTGAATAAGGGAGTTGTTCGAGTAATTCGAACCCTAAATCACAAATTGCTTGTATGGCAACATGTGATTTGCGTGCAGGGGCATTGTACTGCAAAAACAAAACACCTTTGGACAACTTTCTGTGTCTTCTCGCCATAGTTTTTTCTCATAGAGGTCAGTAACGTCGAACAATAATTCCCAGCTACCCTCCACCCTTATGCAGACAATCAATCATGATTACTCCATGGCAATGCCAAAAAACTGAAGAAGAACTTAAAGGAAACATAAATTATTGTTTCATTTTTCTGGGTCGTAGAAATGTACCCAAGTTTCATCCATAGTAACAGCACGGGTTAAGAAATCTGCATCATTTTCAAACCGAGCACAGATCGAACATGATGCTTTTACCTTTGCACACCTCTGGTCAACATTCAATTTTGCAGAAATTTTTCTCATGTCTAAATTGGCGTGAACTATGTTATGGCCCCGTTCATATGAAATATTCAGTGCCTCAGATAAGTATTCGTTTTAGTCCAATTCAACTGTATGACAAAATCATGTCATGAAGTACATCAACATTTTCGGGACGGACTTAGAAACTGGTTTTCCCGATCGGTGTTCATCTTCAATGGAAAATTTACCCCTTTTGAAGCTTGCAATCCAATTTTTCACGATCGCATACGAAGGACATTGATTGCCAACGGTGTTAAGTGTTGTTATAGTATCGCAATAGTTTCTTTATCTACGAAACTCTTCTAGGCTAACTAGATACCAATACATCTTCATATATGTATAACAAAATATTTTCCGGCTGTAGAGAACTTTATTTTAGTTAACTTTTACTAGCAAGAAAGAAGACCATTGTAAGAAGATTTTTTCATTAAACAGGTAGGGCAGCCACTATCAACCCATCCCATTATATTATCTTATATGCTGTGACAGTTTCACTACATGTTGAAAAGTACAATTGTATATTCTGCTAATTGACTTCAAATAGAAAGTAAAGAACACTTTATCATTAAAAAATGTAAGTATTTAAAAATGAAGTAAGAAGTCAAATTTTGAATTATCACTCTATGATTTGCAATGTCATTAAAAATATACAAGTTTTAAACAGATAAAGCATAAGTATCAGATGAAAAAGCGCATTGTATAAATTGGAACGACTTTGTCATATATTGCATGTTAAATTTTGAGATATTTGTTTTAGTGCAATTCAACTGTATGACAAAATAATGTCACAAGTAGGCGTGGAAGATATCTATGATATATTTTACACATATTTCATTCTATACCTAAATACCGTTCCTTCTGAGTTATTCGCAATTAAAAAAAAAGTGACAGATACCGATCTTACTTTATGGTGATATTATTTGTTCTATTATTATGTCAATCTGAGTGAATAAAATGCTATTAAATTTTCGTCTGATACCATACTCGAGCCCTTTAAAATGGGGCGTCACTCGAGCCCCTATTTTATAATTTTAATATCCCCTGTCGTCAATCTTTGAAACTAATTGGGAATTTTATTTCAAAAATGGAGTACATAATACTTCATATTAATGATCCAAAACTGGATCATCTCTATTAAACCGACCATAAATTAGCAGGAGGGAGGACACTTTAGAGCCGCACTCTATATAAATTTATTAGTTTTATTAAATATTTGCATACCTATATTTGTGCAATTTTAAATGCTATTTTGTGTTATTCAATCAAAATTTTTATAGTGCGTAGGTCTGGGAGTAAACTTTTGGGAGATATTTGCTAGAAATTGAAAATTGTTGACAGACAAGGTTTTAACTGTCTCAACATGTGTTTCCGCACTCAAAGAATACTTTTGAGATTGCAGTACGGAAAACTAAGTACACATGGTTCATTTTTTAAAATTTTTGTGCTGGAAACCTTCTCTTATTAGTAGACAAAATTCGCTAGTAATTTCTAAGAAATATAGTTTAGAATTTGGTTTGGTTATTTTTGTCAGAGATCGCGGAATAAACAAAATAACAACTAAACATGCAATATGTTCTGATATTTTAAATGATGGAAAAATTACTAGCACCAAAGTGCATAGTTATAAAAAAATCCGTGGCGATAGTTGAGTTAAAAAAAGGGGCAATGCTATTTTACAATCCAAAATTCGATTTTATTTCCAATTAAAACGGAGAATAGTGCTTGAAAAAATATGTTCACATAAGTACGTATAGCTGTAAACTTGGCCAATTCGCTACACATACCAGTGGCTTACGCATGCAATTTTGAATTTAACTTAAATTACCTATAAGAAAAAATGTACGCACCAATCCTGGCGTATTAATATAGGACACGACAGTATACTAATTTGCAATTAAAGGTTGTTATTCTTCGGCTGTACGGAAACCCGATAACGCTCGAAATATCTCCTGCATTGGATGTAGTAAGTATAGGCCATGTTTAGTTATATGACAAATTAATAATGGATTTTTATGAAAATATTACAAAAACAGAGCACGGAAAAAACAATTTCATATCAGCAAATATTGATGGCCGTTTATCACATACGCCTTTTCATATTTGTATTAAATATGTAACCAGTCCATCAAGAATTATTTGATTTATTGATAGATAGAATAAACGTTTTTGATTCAATCTAACGATTACTGTGGACGAAATGAAGTTATTAATGAAAGTAAAGATATAGTTTATTTATCATACAGGTTATATTGACTTAGAAATTTTATTAAAGACAAATAATATTTATGTTCAAAGAGGATTAATAGGAATTTGAAAATATAAAAATAATACTCTTCATCTTCCAACAGAAAAGGTATTAATATTCAGCATAAAAACTGCAGTTATACTGTTTTTATATGAAAGAATACCAATCCAAAATATTTTCTGAATTGAATCAATTTCGGATATTTTTAATTGTTAATATCTTATCTATAGTATGTAAATAATTAGTGGATGTACATAAACGATGTAAATAATCTGTCTTCTGTTTCTTATGATAAGATGTTCTATTATCTACTGGTTACAAGTTGCAGCACTTGTCAATTAAACATACCCACAGGAAACTACTACTATTAAATATGATTCTACAGTAGTCGTTAAAATACATACATATTTCTCATATTTTATAAGTACATCCTACTTTTCAATTGTAGAAATTGCTTCTGTATTTACAAATTACGATTTCTGTTTTGATGGACTAACTACTTTGAAATATAATGGTAATGTAATCGCGAAGCTGAGAGCTAAAAAGTTAGTGTTTAGTTTGATATAACTAAACGTGGTACCTGAAACACACACAATATCAACGAAGTTATTCATTTCACGGAATTCTAAACTGGTAACAATCTTTATGCACAGAGGAAATCTCGAGACTTATCTGTGCAGCTAACTAAAGAATGTTACAAGATCAAAACGAATTTACAATGTAAATAAATGTCTCCTAGCTAAACAAGAACTTGAAGATTAAAAAGAAGAACGTTGCATTTACTACTTTTCGTGAAATGACCAGTACCATGATTATCATGTAAGAAATTGCTGTAATCAGCTGGTATCGGAGAGGAATGTACAAGTGAAAGTGGTTTCCAAATTACATGTACATATATGTAAAAACGAAAATGTGGAACACAAAAGAAGAACTTGATGTCAAATTAAAAAAAAATGCATTTAGATAAATTCTATGTGACACCTAAATTTTATACCTTGAACAAAACCTCTTTCAACAAGAAAGTTTAATTTGTTATAGCGTTAAAATAAATGTCCTTAAATTTAAATAATTTCAATTAAACTTTAAAAACTTACTATTATTCTCAAATTTAAACAGAAGTGTAGTGGTAAGATCAAAGGAATAATTACATAGTGTTTATACAAACTCTTTGTGCAGTGAGTGAATAAATAGAGTGCTAGCAACAAGTTTTGTTGCATAAATTAATATCAAGCAAAACACTAATACTCACTATTCAAAAATTCCACATTATTTCCGTTATCTAACTCGTTACACGGAAAAGTTACAATTAAAATAATAATATGATTATAAATGAAATAACTATATTCACACTTCGCAACGTGTATTTAGTTAATACAGTAAAACAAATGGATAGTTACGATTTTATACGAATGCTACAAATGTATACGGCAGGACGCACATGCACTAGCCCAAGAAAAATTCAAATGGTGTAAAGGTGTTCTCCAGTCAGTCAAGCAACTACCCCGGCAGTAGACATTGTTCATTGTTAAAATCGCCACCACCCCACCCATCTACTGATTGTTCCCACACCAATAATCGATTCAAAACTAAATTATTTTACATGAAAGTGTGGCAGTTTGAATGAGTTTCCCTTGGGTCTCGAGGGATTGATGGGGCGAGAATTTATTACGAATAGAACTTCATTTTAAGTATCAGTAAATGCATATAAAATTATGTTAAGTTTACATGCGACAAATGAATTGATGCTAATTTATACGGCAATATAGTAATATGCGGTAATAGAATGAAGTGCTGAGATAAAATACAATTTAAATTGTGGCCTTTTATTAATAACTGTTTTTTTTTATTTTAAGATACAGTCGAGCTTTATATATTTTGACGTTACTTCTGCGCTGTACTGCTAATAATAGCGAACATTTCAGTTAAAATGTAGTGGTTATTGTGTAACAATATTATGTTGTAATTTTAAGGTCTACATTTTAAATGGAAAAATGTTTTACAAAATGAACGAAACTATATTATTTAGTAGCTGTGTTTTATTTGGTGTTACCAAACTGTTATAGATCAATGTAATGTAATTGTATTGTGCACATTAAAATTGAAATACTCAATGTATCCATTAATATTAAAGACATCAAAAAACGTCATGTATAAAAATCATAAACATATTACAACTATTTCGAAAAAGCTCACCTTTCATTAAGAAAATATTAAATATCTCAGAAATTAACGATTTTAGATATAGAGACTGGTTAATAAAAATGAAAACGTATACAGTGTCTTTCCCTTTCTTAATATAAAATACAGGATGATCCATTAAAAAAAGATGAAAAAATAATGCATTTGTGTTTTGAATCTTCCTGTGTACAGTTTCCACGATACTGGCAAATTATCATTTTGCTCTAAAACTGTAACAATATAAAAAAGTTATTCCAATACAAAAGCAATTTGAAGCTGTTTCGTGTGGACTACACAATGATTTTCAGACAAAATTGACCATAACTTCTGAAATACTTTGTATAACTCTGTCATTATGAAACATCCTGTATAATGCAGGTAATTTTAAAATATGTAGCTTAAGATTGTCTATAATTTTCGCACATAACTTTTTTTGATATTTTCAATATTAATGGATATATTGAGCTTTGACTCACTAATACGTCACCCTGCATATATGTCGCTGCTAGAGTTTCTTGTCAATTTATATTGAAATTGAACAAGTAATTACATATCTTTTTTTTTTTTAACCGAGTGTACTAATAATATCCTATGAAGTGTTAGTGTAAAGCTTGAAATAAGGCATTTGTTACAATAATTTCTGTTAAGAATAAGAACAGGAACAGATTAATATTAATATTCAATTATAGACTAGCTAACGACGAAATGACGTGTTTAACAAGAAAATATTTCTATTATTAATTGATTATTGCCGTATAGCTTTACTTGAAGAATCAATTAATAAGTTTGGAAATATTTTATTTTTTTAAATAAAATAAGTATTTCTTACTATTAAACATGTTATTTAAGTCACTTATTTTTATAATCTTATAATCATTTTTAACAAAAATTATCCTAAAACAAATTTACCTTATTTAAAACTTCTCACCAACTAGTAGGGGCTTAAAAATATTGTTATATTGCAAAGTATTGTTGTCTGTCATTTTAATTTTGCAATAACTAAATATTGTTTAAAAGGAATATTCATGTGTACGTTTTGATCGATAATCAATATTATGTTTCACAAAGTTTAGAAGAATAAAATATAACAGAAATAAAAAAAAACAATCAAGCTCTCTTCATAAATTCAGTACCTACTTATATAAATTGTCATTCAAAGTTAGCTGTACTATTTTTATAAGAGATTAGTAAAATATATATTGATATATTCTAGTAGTGTCCTGTATTGGTATACTGATTAATGGAATTAGGTAACAATTAAAAGATATTGCGCACATGCTAAAATTCAATTGACAATTTTTTTCGTTGTAAGAGATTAAACGAACCAGAAAAATACAAAAGCCTGTTCGTAGAAGGATATAAGACATATAAAGATATATCTTTCGGGTATTGCCGTGGTTGTTGTAACAAACTGACTTGATCATACTGTCAGCATCTTAGATCAGATGTCAGCTTCAAGATATATCTTTATGGAACAGTGGCCGTGAAAGCCTACATTCGAATATAAGACATATGTTTGTTTACAACAAAAAGGATCACCGCTACTTGAAAATTTCAACTTCAAATTCAATTTCACTTGCGCCTTAATAAGTTTGTCAAAGCGGTCTTACATTCAAAACGTCTTCTCATGATATCTCATCTTTGCCCAGTCATTTTGGCTTATTTGATACAAAAATCAGAAATTGTTAAATTGTCTACTCTACGAAACATGTATTCTATGCCAAAAAGTTTTTTTTAATGAAGAATAGTGTAAATATAGCCACGTTTCCAAAGCATTTTGCATTTCTTCAAAGTAAGACCGTTGATTATAAAGTAAAGGACTTAGAAGTCTACAGTAGCAAAGCAGATCAACAAGTTTATGAGAGAAGCAGATAATGAAACCTACCTAATGCTAAAACTAATTTTAATAAAAAATCACGATTGCGAATGCGATGCTTGTAGATGGGAAGAACTAACAAAAATATCTACTGGTGATATAAACGACAAAGCAGATATATGTATAGCTTGTAAAAATACCGAATTGAAAGAACATTTGTTGTCATTGGGCAAAGAAAAGTTGATATTGTATAGGCAATATTTATCTTTATAGCTAGCCCAAATTCTATGCAATAGATTGTTTATAAATTACAAAAACTAAAAGTTTCGATTCAGCGTGTTACTTTCCAAAGTTTTGGAAATTAACAAAAGATATTAAAGAATTGTTATAGCTGCGCAATCCTAAAAATGACACAGGCCATTGCTTTTGCCGAACTTTGGCGATGTTATTTGTTGATGTATTAGAAATACAATAAATTTTAAAAAACACGCTAGCTGGGAGTCTACCAATATCGCTCTAAGATACATAGACAATTCACTTACAAATAAAATTAAAATTCAATATCAATTACATACTAAACAAATTTAATACTAACAATTGTTCGACTTTAAATATTATTATAAACAAGAATTAGAATGTTTATAATTTTGTTCTACAAATAAATATTATAATGAAAAGTGCTTTATTCCACGTGATGGCCGGAAAAAATAGTGTACGTAACTCACAGAAATCTGCTTTTTTTGACTCGCTCTTGTCTACTGCAACTATATTTTTAGCTATATTTTTAACATCTAAACGATTTCAAAAACATGTCATATAATTTTTTTCCTTCTAACATAAAACATAACTGTAATATACGCATATGAGCATTTATTACACATACGCGGTTATAATACCCCCATGGCATTAAGGTGATAGAGTATTAGGTGGGTAGAGTGATCGAGCCAGGTGTATTGACCAGGTGCATGCTGATAGACAAACGTATTAACCCCTGCTTGTACAAATCACTCAACCGTGCCTATGGAATACGTTTTGTTCTATTTTAAATTATTTTTACTTTATTATTATTTTAATTTGAGTTCAGTAAAAATGTATTTCGAAAATTTCATATAATTCGTATAGTTCGTTTTTCGTGCTAATCGTTCGATTATGTTGATAAAATAAAATCTTGAATTTACTAAAAAAAAAGATAATATAATATTCCATAAGATAGCGAGAAGTATGATGGGTCAAAAATAATTCGATAATAAACCAATATCAATGTACAAATATACCTGATGTAATAAATCAATGCTTTATAAATCTCGCAGAACTATACTCCTACTAGCAAATTCGTACGAGTGGTTTATTAAAACAAATAACCGACCGAAAATTCCTTATACTTAACACAGTTAACTTACGAAGATGTGAAAATGTAACCTTAGATATTAAAGGATTACTTGACGCTAACAAATTAAATGCACACTTTGGTCTTGTGAGTAATGATGAGTATCTCATGTTTTATTCTAATAATGTGATAATTGTGATGAAATAAATTCTTCATTCTATTTTTCCTACAATGTGGAAGCAGTCACGTGTGATACCAGTACCAAAAACTAGTAATCCCACGACTTTTTCGAATCTCAGACCTATAAGTTTGCTACCTGTTTGTCAAAAATTTTAGAGAGACTTATTGAACAGTAGTTGGATACAGTTGCACTACAGCATTGTCCAAGATCACAGATATTATTTCAGCCACTGATCTAGGTAACATTACGGTTTTGGTGCTGTTGGACTTCTCCAAGGCTTTTGATCAAATCAATCATCGTCTACTATTATCTATATTGCATTATATCGGTTTAGATGCTTGTGCCGTTCAATTTCTTTCAAGTTATTGAATCGTCGAAATCAGCAGGTATGTATTGATAAAGGTACCTCAGACCTCGTATTCTTAAAATCGGGCGTTCCGCAGAGTTCTGTTTTGGGTACTCTGTTATATGTAATTTATACTTCTATGCTAATCTACGCATCGTTGTCTTCCTCTGAAATTGATGTAGCTGATGATGCAATTAATAGCAATTTACAGTAGGTTTTTGATATTTCGCGACGTCATTGTTTGAGTCTTAATAAAGACAATTGTTGTTTTATGGTATTGGATTTCGTTAAGCTCCAAACAGATGAAATAGAGCTAATTCGTAAGGATTCTGCGAGAAATTTGGGCCTCATTTTTGATAGCGAGAAGCGGGTTAGGACTAACACTACTGCAAATATTAAACGGGTATACCGGGTGTTCCACAAAAATTTCCAAAGGCTGTAATGTCTTTATTTATCATCTGATTTTAATGATCTATATATGAAACTGTAGGGTTTCGTAAAGATTGATTTTATCCATTTATAAAAGACGTACGACGTACTGCGAGTGACATGACATTTTGGCTGACGCGCACTGTACTTACAAGGGAACACTGGCAGGAGTCAACTCCCGATTTCTATTAAACTTTACAGACTACTATGTTTTGCATAGCTTTGTTTTTTCTTGTTCGTCAAAAATAGATCACTTTTGTGTAGAAAACGATGATACCTAATAAATTTGAGAAGCAGTAATAAACCATTAGTAATAAATTTTGATATATTTGACTTACACCTACATATGCATCATACTTTAGGATTGCAGGGAACGGGTCGATAGCCGCAGTGGTTAGGCGGCTGACTATCGTTGTGATGAGACGATAGTAGCGAATTTCAATTCTCTGGAAGGACGGTGACATTTTTTCAGAGAGTTGAAACCCTGTTCGACCTGCCGTTCGCTGTTGGGAGCAAAATGATTAACAGCGCGGCATTATAAAAGGCGATATGGTGCTGTCACAAAGTCATTTGAACACAATTTACATGATTTACATGGTTTCCGAAACCTATTTAAATGCGACATTTTGTAAGTATGTGTGTACTAATAAGCACTCTCAACGACCAGTGGAATAACACTCAACAAGTGTGCTTTGAAACAGACGCTCAAGTTTCCGTGTCACCTCTCTACTGTGTTCACCGCACTGCATCGAAAATTGCCCCTCTTTACCGAGTCTAGTTATGATAAAGGGATCACATTTTAAAAATATACAAACAACGCAACAATGTGCTGTCTAAAAATGTAGAACAAACTACTCGATAAGATAAAGAGTCGCATGAACAATAAGTTTAGTAAAGAACTCAAAAGCCACTTGCAAAATAATGCACTTTATATGTTTAACGAATATCTAAAATGTAATATAGCGTAGTTTATTTTATATATGTTTTGTTACTTATCTGTCATGTATGTATATTTTACTGCCCAAATTCGAAATTGGTCATTATCAAAATTGGTCGGCCGAATTGCATTGTCTAAACCTCAAATTATTATAATTATTAAGTACTATAAGGGCTTTTGAGTTTTGCTCCTGTGTAACGTATCTACAGGGTGGGGCATTAATGCGAGCAAGTCCAATTACTTTATGTCATTTCTCCATTTAAGCAACTTGTAATTCTAAAATTAATTTCACACAGGTCAATCATAGTCATACAGATCAATCATAGCTAATACTGCTTTTTCACTCAACTTTACGTCAGATAATGATAATTTTAGCGATTGTAGAATTGTATTTTCTCAGCTAAGCGGCAGTTTTCGTCTAATATTGCTATTCAACTAAACAGAATCAAAACCGTTTTTACTCAAAATCATGTTTTGGACTGATAGAAACACAAATAACTCCAAAACTATCGCATTTAGCTATAGGGAATGTTTAATAAATAATAAAGTCGGTGAAGAGAGGAGTTTACTCCAATAATAAAATACAGGGTGTTCCATTTGAAATAGGTGAGAAAATAAACATTCCGAGTTATGACTCGCCCTGTATATAAATATTGAATACGCCGATAAATAGATAATTTCTGATGAAAAGAGATCACATTAGAAATGTTTCTAGCGCAAATGAATTATTTTATGTGAAAGCCGTAGTACGGTAGGAGGCGCCAACTTTGTTATTAAATTAATGCAAAACTTCCCATATCTTCTACAGTAAACTGAATAACATAGCAAAACCCTATATTATAATAAGGGTAAGGCCTAGTAGAATCGTAAACCGTAAAAATATGCAGGGTGTTCCATTTAAAATGACGTAAGTTTAGTATACCTTGTCTTTATTTGACACCCTGTATAGTTAAAAATATTTTTAGGTTATAGCCCCTCGTGCGCTTCACCTTTTATCTTAATAACATTTTCTCATTTCTCTTATAATACAGGAGTAATTGGACTTTCTCGCACTAATGCCCCACCCTGTATACCGGGTGTCCAGTCTAAGATGCAACGGTTCATAGCCGACTTATTATGAATTTTTTGAAAAAGTGTTTCAAATAAATGTTGCCTCGAATCAAATTCTACACATTTTAAAATTAGTATCAGTAATGGCGGACTTTCGGTTCTACTGTAAGTAGATTCTGACTTTATTATTTAAAAAAATGGAACACCCTATATATTATTGCATCTTTTGATTCCTTATTAAATTTAAAAGGCACTTAGTTAAGCTTACATTGAGTTTAAGTTGTACCGTTTTCGGTGATGTTGTTCGAAAAAAATGACATCTGCAGCGTCTTCGGTGTTACGGATGGTGAAAAACTGAAAAATCGGAAATTTCCCCAAAACCGTTGGAAATAAACTGAATAATATCCGTATAAAAACAGAAGAAAATCAAATTTTACATCCATTTATGTAAAAATTGCTATACCATTCCATTAAAAAAAATCAAGTTATTCACGATTTTAAAGTTGGGAAATTACAGATCCCTATTTAATCACCCCGTAACATAAATGCAACAATTTTCTAATAAAAGACGTACCCTCTTTCATGATTAAGCGAAAACCGAAAACCGCATGTTTCTAACTTTCGCAGTTATTTCCAAACACCGAAGACGCTGCAGATGTCATTTTTTTTCGAAAAACGTCACGTAATTTGGAAACGGTACATACAGCAGAACCGGAAGTCCACCATTACTGATACTAATTTTAAAATATGAAGAATTTGATTCGAGGCAACATTTATTTGAAACATTTTTTCAAAACATTAATAATAAGTCGGCTATGGACCGTTGCATCTTAGGCTGGATACCCTGTTTATAGTACAATACAAAAAGAAGTAAATAAAATAAGACCGTAGTAAATTTGCGTTTAGCACTCTTTATTAAAGGCATTGTCTATAAAATAAAAGAAATGAGAGAAAAGATTAAAAAAAAATGTAGATATATTTGCTACCCTTGAAGGTCCCAATTAAAAGTCGCTTTAAAACTCTCCCTACAGCTAATTACACGTCGCTTCAAAAATCTCGCTACAGCTAAAGCCAAAGATCGGTGAAAGGAACAAAGTAGAACGCACCAAATATGATTGCATTGATATACATACATACTGTATTTTAAATGGTGACAGATTTGAAAATTGAAAAATTTAAATAATTTTTTTTGAAATAAATTTTTTTTTTATAAAAATCTATGCATGCGTTGTTTTGGTGGAATAAATATTTATTTATATTACAACAATAAAAATCTTTTGTTAACTATTTAATATTATATTTCATTTGGATACAAATTACGAAATGTTTTGGTTAAAAATAATAATAACAGTAATATGTAATGACTACAACCAAAATATTTCTTTTGTACAGTATTCAATATTATAGTACTTTCTAGTGTATTTGTTAACACATAAAATGACTGGCTGAATATACGATGTAGTTAGTTTTTATTACTGATCGCTTTAGGTAATATAACATTAACTGAAATAGATCCTGTATTAATGGAAATACATTACGGGGATTATATTTTGGACACTATTTCTTTCCAATGTCGGTACTCGTACATATGTATATTGAAAAACGATAGGATTTCTTCGTTTAATTAAGTACAATTTTCCAGTACATCTACTGGAATATAACACAGTTCTTAATGATAAATTGAATCGAGGTTACAACTATTTATAACGATATGATATAATTCTACGATTATAGGAAGCAAAAATATGATTCAAAGCGCGTACAAAGCCTATTTACTTGGGAAGTGTATAAACACAAACTCGCTACATATGTAGATTAGATTATTTTTTTTATTGGTTCACTATACAGATAAACATACATTTCTTTCTTTGCTTCTACATCTATTGTGTAAACTGGTTTATTTATTTATTTTTCACAACAAAATGCAAAATAAGCAAAAATAAATAGGCTCGACTCTACGACGGCACACCTTTGTATGTAACACAACCCTGCAAAAATTAATTTCATAAAAACTGTTTTGAGTATTTGGGGTTACAGTTTTGAAGGGTACTGAATCCGAAAATGACAACAATTTTTTCCCATCACCGTTTTTTTCGCAACTCAGCACAATAGTCTGAACTTAACAGGTATTGGAGAGTCGAAAATATATTTTAAAAATTATTAAAGGTTTTATTTATCCAAATTAAATTTATTAACAACAAAAGACATTGTCAATTTAATTAACTTAATCCATTTTGATGGCACTGTACTTCCTTTCCCTCTTCTCGGAAAAGCCCCAATTGTTACTTTTTCTCTTGTGAGTAACACCTGGATTACCTCCATGAAGTGACCAGCAGTAATCTCCCATCATAGTGAGGTTCCATCTACCCTGATATCTCTTCTCCATGACCTTAATATCCTGATGAAAACCTTTACCCTGCTCTTCACTGATAGTCGACAAGTTTTTATGGTAAACATCCAAATGAGAATATAAAAAGTTGAGCACAAAAGACTTTTTGTGCTCATCAGGCAACCAAGTTTTTCCACAACATTGGTAAAACATCAAAAAGACGGAAATTTGCGAAAAAACTGAGGATGATGGAAATTTTTCATTATTTTTCCTGAATTCAGCACCCAAAATCAATAAAGATCACGTTTCAGTTTCAGAAAAATTTTTTGGTCGCATAGGTATAATTTATGTAGTGCAGTAGCAGTGAAATATTTAACTTCGAAAGGGAGTCTCCTCGAACAAACGGTCATGACGGAACACTGTGTTACATACGAAACATAACTATAATAGTTATGTTTGACTTGTCATATGTATGAGATTTGTATTTATAATAAGGTTTCTCCTATTCAAATGCCATATGCATTTTTCTTAGTTCTTTGCGGATAATGTTAGCTACTCTGTTGTGTCTATTGGGATAGGATTTCGGAGCCAGTACGATGCTACTGGCGAGTATATGGTCCCGAGGGTCCGCATAATCTCCGCATAATCTCCGCATACACGACACTGGGCGGTTGGTATACCTATGCTCTCGTGAAGATGAGTCACTTTAACGAAGCCAGGCTACCGAGACTTTTTGATCAATTTCATCGGATTGTATTTACCGTGCAGTAGTTTACTCATTCATTGTTGTTAATATCATTTCTGTGGGAATATTCGAGCTGGGATCATAGTTGTTGTTTGCCAAGTTCAGCGACGTAAGACCTTTGACTGTTTGTTGCCGATTGTTTTTTAGGACAATTTCGTTTGAATAAAGCATTATGCCTAATTTTTTTTAGGCAATTTAGAGATATTGGATGTGCCGTAAGATGTTATTCAAGGCATTCAATTCTGATATACAGATGTAGGCTTTTTTATTAAATTATATTTCGAAAAAAATTGAGCATTGAAGTTGAGTGTATTAGATTATTTTTTTCTTGTTGTCATCTTTACTATCATCCAACAAAGCATGTCAAGTTGTTTTTTCGTAACACCTTGTATACAAGAATCTCATGTCGTAGACCCCTTGCCATGTTTTTCGGTTTTGGGTAGACCCCCTACTTACCTGATATGTTTCTTTTTTTTGTTAGGAGATTGGTAACAGCGCTGAACCCCCTTTCCACTAGGTATGACTATGGAAAGGAAATTAAAAATTTCCTCGCTATATTCCATAATACGGGATAAGTAACGGGTATGTTGTTTTGCAGTCAGAATTGCTGATATCGGTGGTATCACCATAGTCACAACATCCTCAAACCTAGTTTCAAAATCTGAATAGAGGGCGTTTAAAATTGGGGAACTGGGAAAATTCGGCCCGTCCAATATTTTGCTTCATTAGTTTAACTTTGGCAAGAAACGCTGATAAGATAATTAATCAAATTTAGACTGTCGCCTTGTAACTGCAAATTAACCATATTAAATTTTGTAAACAAATCTGTTAAATAGGCGATGTTTGTTTTCCTCTTCAATAAATTGTCTAATTACTAATAACTGAAGTCATGATTGGCGTAATTTATCTATCTTTGCTAACTACGAGTACAACACTAAAATTTAATAAAAAATAATGTACTTACTTTTCTCCGGCACTCTCAAACAAAATAACACTGATTTACTATAATTTGTGTGATAAACTACCAGTTTATATTTTTTTTAATATTTTCTAGCACTTTCCATTTCAAGATTCAGGAAACGAATAAACGTATGAACAAGTCAGTGCAAGTTCGCGAAGCTCTGAGACTGCGCGTATGCTTGTAACAAGATGGTACTGGTATATTATTATGTGCAGGTTTTTACAAATTCAAAAATTGTAAAATGTAATGTATTGCCACCACAAAGCGAATACCTACATCCTACAACTTACACAATTTTATAAACATATATAATATTTTTTTACATCATAGGTACTTTTATAAATAATGTATATGTCTTTATATTATATAAGATAGTATAATGTAAGTAAGTAGGTACTATCAGCGTATGTTGAGATCCACTATCGTGGACCCCCATTTTCTTTTTGCTGACGTAGACCTCTTGCAGGTTGTCATAGACCCCTGGGGGTAGATATAGACCACTTTGGGAATCACTGATGTAAACGCTTGGAAAAGGAAATATTTTAGATTTAATAAATAAAAAGGATAGCAGGACTGAGAGACACAATGCATTTAATTAGGCTATGCTGTATTTTATCCCCAAATAAATCTTGTTGTGATAGAACAATATCACGACTTCAAACGCCATTAGATTTCTTAAGTTTTAAATATGATAATAGACCTTATCCAGTTTAGTGACGATATCTGAATAGTATGTCTTCCAGTTAAAATATGAAGGTCAAGATGACCGTTTACATTTATATAAAATTTGATTTCTATGTATGAAAGAACATATAATTTGTTTTATTCAGACTAATTCGAAAAGTACCCCTTAAATTTAGCCAGTAAATTATTGGCTTTATTTTGGACGTCGGCGTAGGTTGGAAATCTACCAGTGACTATTCTCATATTTAGAGATATTTTAATCATCATCTGTAAGATTTGTAACAATTGTTTGCTTGTGTCTAATTAATTGGCTATGTAGCATAAAAACAAAACCTGTTTTTTGTTATAGTTTGTGTTGTCTAATAATATCAAAAATGTATTACGCTGCGAACAATATTCGCAAAGAAAGACACTACATTTTTCATACTTTATAACTTTATACAAAAATTATGTTTAACTTGGACATGAATTAAATATAATACCTTGACAAACCAGAAAGCAAACATATTAATAATTTTTATTTGCTGTCGTTTCATAGTTATGTTGAAATACGGTTATTAACGAAAATTAACACGATGTGAAAAACAAATAAACGCACTTAACTACGCTTGCTACGAATGAGTGATCATACATATTTGGAAGATATTACCTTGAATCTAGTTAAATGTAATAAGTAATAAGTAGTATTTACTAAGTATTTACAAATGTAGATTAGTAACTTAATCTGCATTGCACACATGTAATAGCATTTTTGCAAGTGTAATTATTATACCTTAGTATTCTGTACGAAAACTCCATGTTGTACAGTATCGAAGACTTTTATTAAATAAATCCAATGCGATACAATACAATACTTTAATTTTAACTTTACTAATTTTTTCGAAGTCTATAGTGAAACGCTAGTAGATGAACTAGTGATAACGAAATTTTCGAATATTTTCTTGTTTACCCCTAATTTTTCCTAACAAAACACCTATCAAGAAAAATAATATCTGCAACTCTTATCGATGCATCACTTTCAGAAATACCTATTTCCTTCCGATCTTCTTTGAAACAGGACGAAAGGGATATGGTAAAGCTATACGTCATAAGCAACGATAAATTTAAACATGATTAATTAATAACTGAATTAAACGATTTTTCTCTCGAAAACTGAGACAGCTATAATTAAATAGTTATAAATAAACAAGCATTATGTTTACGGATGATTAAACGTAATAAATAGAAAAAAATAGTGAATGACATCATTATTGTGTGCGTTTCTGCATATTTAACGCATAGAAGCTTGATAGAGAAAAGTTTGACAGTTTTTACATTGTGGAATTAATTTTGATTTATTTGAAAATTCAATAATTACCTTTGTTCCTTGAATGGTTTTGAGTTTGCAATTTTTTGTTGTTGTTAAATGATAGTCTATACATCAACATCGGTTTCATAGTTTTCCATTACCACATGTTTTCGACTTCAATACCGATAATATTTAACGTTACTAGTTTGTCTCCAATTTTGGCAACATCGCAAGTTCTTAAAAAATTTTAACCTTTGCTCTGATCGGTCTTCATGTGAGGACCAGTTAATTTATTCTCAGTTCAAAACCTTGGCCACAGCTCCATATATTCCTTCATTGGTTGCTTTGAATTTAACTACGTAATTGCTCATTCCAGTTCAAGCTCGCTATTTATATAACTATTGGTCAATTTCGATGTCAATGTTTATAAAGTTTTGATATTACTTCCGATCTCTATCTGCGCTGGCAGAGACAATATCGAAGCTATTGTTTTCTTTCTTGCAATTGTTTGAAACTGCCTTCCGCTTTTTTTTTAATATTTCGTATGATCTGTATGATTGTATCTTTTCTCTAAGGACTACACGCAATTTAGAAAAGGATAAATAGAGAAAAAATAAAGAAATACATAAATTTGTCTCAGAATACCATATCAGAACACAAAGATAAATTTTGCAAACACAGAAACGCATTTTTTAAATTTTTCATACAAATAACGGAAATAACATTTTCAAACTAATAGTTGAGCGTAGATTTTCACGACCGTTATTTACTGCATTGAAGTCTTACGGGTGTTGTCGCGTAGGTAAGTTTGTACTTCACATTTCGCTGATTATGCTGTCTGGTTCTGCCGAAGGTTTCTAAAGACTGATGTTGTTGTCTTCTGCTCCTCGTTATATACCTCGTTTCTTCTACGCTATGCTGATTTGTTACAGTTAGATGAGCTGCATCCATTACAGTATTGTGGTTACGTCGACGATTCTTCATAATTTCCAGTGATTCCCCTTTCAATCTCTGATGGTACTGCGTAGTTTTGGCTAAGACTTTAACGTTGTTATAATTGATGTGGTGGTCCCCATCTTGAAATAGGTGTTCAGCTACTGCAGATCTTTCCGTATATCCACGTTGGGTATCCCGTCAATGTTCATTAATTCTGCACTGGACACTTATTCCTGTCTGTCCGATATAACTTTTTGGGACGACTCTACGGGAAGGAAACCTACTTGAAGACCAAGAAACTGGACAAACTACGTAAGAAAAGGAACCAACTACTTGCTTCACTGGCATTTCTTCGACGCTGCTGAGACCAAAACGTTACACCAACCTTGGTCAAGATACAACATCACCTAACCGCTGGCGCTGCAAAGAAGATAATTCGACGAACGGAGGACGTATTGACTAGAGAAAGAATACGTTTCACATACAACGAATTGAATCGTATATCCGCCGAATTACATACACATTGAACGACCCAGATACTAGGCATTGTAAATAGCATTACATGCAATGGTGAAATACATACATGTATGCGTTAGAATGACGGAGATGGTAATACGAGGTATGGATGTACGGTGTTGTCAAAGTCGAATTATTGCGTTTGGTATTCTCGTATCTGTGACATGCTGACAATTTGCATATGTCAAAAATATTTTATTTCCACGAAGTTCGTTGTAATATTTTATTTATTATAATGAGTATTTATACAAAGAAAGAACGCATAAGCATTATTAAGTGGTACTATTTATCTGCGAGCGCAGATGAAGTTATTGGACGCTACATCTTTTCTTTCCTTAATCAACCAGTCCCTGTTAAACAATTTTAAATATTGTTCACCGATTTGAAAATACGGGCTGTATTACTAGTTGCTCAAGATGTAATAGCAAGCGTAATCGACAAGAACGGCCAAATACTGAGGAAAGAATAGCAAAGTAGGTCAAAGTATGTGCTTTGTGGAAGCTAACGAACCTAGTTCGAATCCTCAAATTTCTGAATGTGTTGATACATTTGTTCTCATTATCTCACAAAAGGCCGGTAATCTATATACTATATGTATATAAAAGAGAAAGCAGTTATTTACTACGCTTATAACTCAAGAACGACTGGACCGATTTCGATGATTCTCACCAATTCGGACTAGTCTCCGGCCAAACAAGAAGAATACCCAAGAAAATTCCCGAAATATCCCCGAAAAAAAATTATCAAGAAAATTTATTTTCCCATACATTTTGTATGGAGTGATTTTACGACGCCATCTTTATGATAGATGATGTTTATATTTACGTTACGTTGTGACAATTTTTTTTTTACAATTTTTTGCGACAATTGTTTTGCGGGACAAAGGGGCGGTACGGGACGGGTGGAACACGGGGGGTGGTACCGGACGGGAGGGACACGGGGAGGTCGTACCCGTAACAATAAAACATTAAATATATAAATCAATAGTTTTCTAGGCAGAACGAAGTGTGCTGGGCCAGCTAATACTCTATACCTGTGAAGTGATAAACAATATTTAAAATTGTTTGAATTTGATTTATTTTATGAATCTATCTCGTATCACCATCTTCGTCATTCATTTACATATGTATATTTCACCATCGCATGTAATGCTATTTACAATACCTAGTATCTGGGTCGTTCAATGTGTATATCATCTACATTTGGAATTGAGTGAGATACGGGATGAAGAGCTATCGAGAACAGTTGACAAAATCAGTTGTGAACATTCACAACACTAGTTCAATTCAACAACGCAGAAACACAAAAAGAAGTTCGACAAACTCAACGCTACAACAACAAGCCAAACACACGACCGTGGAACTAGATATCGAGTAATTAACTTATCAAAACACCTACTTACAGAAGAAAAAAGAAAGCCCTACGAAAGGGATTGAACTTTGCAGTTGTTCCCACCAAGATACCCAAGTAAGAAATTATTACCCAAGTTGAATCTGCCATAAGCAATCTACCAACTGAAGAGGTAGAAGAAATCAGAAATGGGACGTATCGAATACTGCAAAAAACCAAACCACCGACAAAGAATATCACTAAATGTGAAGAGAAACCTCTACAAGACCTTCGCAAGAACGAAAACTAGATCGTCGTACGAGCCGATAAAGGAAATGCAACTGTAGTAATGGACAATGAAGACTACAACCAGAAGATACGTACACTTCTGACGTCGGCAATAAGCTAAACAGGGACCCTACTAACAAGATTGAGACACAAATTAGGAAAGCCATTAAGGACTCATCTATACTCAAAAAAGAACAAAGATGACTACTTCTTTCAGAGAGTCGACCACCACGACTATACGAGTTGCCAAAGATCCACAAAACAGAAAATCCTCTCAGACCTATCGTCAGTATTTGTGGATCGCCCACCTACGAATTGACAAGGTATGTTGCTGGGCAATTCCAGCAGTACATCGGAAGAATTCAGAGCATTTTGTAGAAATACTTCAACAGCACGACATATTGAATGGCGATATATTAGTTAGTTTCGACGTAGAGTGACATAGAGTGTCTTTTCACGAATGTATCAGTAGACGAAACACTAGAAATCATCCAACAGTTAGGTAATACCAGAAGAACTACGAGAAGATTTAATAGAATTGGCAACACTTTACCTGACCTCAACATATTTCTTATAGAATAGAAGCTTTTATGAACAGAAAGTGGTGCAGCAATCATCATTATCGCCGGTCATCGCCAACATCTTCATGGAAGCTTTGGAGCAAGAAGTTATTGAATCAAGCAACTTAAAACCGAAGTGCTGGTGTAGATATGTAGACGACACTTTTGTTATATGGCAGTATGGACGAAAAACATTGACGAATTTCTGCAACATCTGAACAGGAAACACCGGAACATTAACTTCACCATGGAAATTGACAATAATAGCGACTTACCTTTTCTCGACGTAATAGTAAAACACGACGACAACTACAAGATAAACCACATCGTATATTGTAAGAAAACGCACAATGACCGATATATACCCACTACGATCCATCATCATCCGCAACAAAAGAGACTCGTATCAACACGTTGCTAAGAAGAACAGAGAAGATCAGTGATAAGAAACAGAGACCATCTGAAGTTCAACACGTACACAACACATTACGACAGAACGGTTACAAAACCACCGACATAAAGAGAAGAAGAAGGAGAATGTAAGTCAACTAGAATCAACAACTTACGCATATCTACCGTACATCGCAGGAATGGATGGATTAAAGAAAACGTTAGAAAAGAAGAATATTACCACACGGTTCAACTATCAAGAAGATAGAGCAGTTACTGCCACCTAATAAAGATTAGCTGTATAAGCTATATATCAAAGGAATATACGAACATGTATGCAATTGCCGAAACAGTTAGGTACATCGGACAGACTGGAAGGAGTATCCAGTGCAGAATTAAGGAACACCGACCGGATACTGAACTTGGATATACGAAAACATCTGCAGTAGCTGAACACCTATTTCAAGATGAGAACCACCACATTGGCTATGACAACGTTAAAGTCTTAAGCAAAACTACGTAGTACTATCAGAGATTGATACGGGAATCACTGGAAATTATGAAGAGTCCCAGTAGCTTCAACCGACAAGATGGGTACCTACAGACTGAGCAATACCTGGCGAATAACTTTACAAGATCGTCGACGTAACCACAATACCATAATGGATGCAGCTCATCTAACTGTAACGAATCAGCGAAGCGAAGAAGAAACAAGGTATATAACAGAAGCAGAAGACAAGGACATCAGTCGTTAGAAACTTTCCGAAGAAGCATACAGAATGGTCAGCGAAACGTGAAGTGCAAATTTATCTACGCCACAACACCCTCAAGGCTTCAACACATTTTCAAACTAATTTAGTTCGATACTATAAGTGCGTTGTGCGTCATGTTCATGTTCCCTCGCGTCCATCCTCTTCTGGTGTTAAAATTACTGGAGTTAGAATAAAAAGTGCTAGTTTTATATTCAGAAGTGATAATAACATTGTCTCTGCGTTAGTTGCTTATATCTTTTAAAGTGTTAGTCTCATCTCGGAAAGGAAAAATACTTAATCTCGATATAGTAACTGTTATCCCGAAAAGAGTTGGAGTTATCTTTAAAAGTGTTAGAATTATCTCGAAAAGGATATGAGCTTAAATTCTGAGGTAGTTACTGTACTCCGAACAAAGTTACGGTTATACTCGGAAGTGTTAGTATAATCTCGAAAAGAAGAAATACTTAACTTCCGAGGGAGTGGCTGTTACCCAGAAAAGAGTTAGGGTTATCCTGAGAAGTGTTAGTATTATATTGAAAAGGAGAACTACCAATCTTTCGACGTAGTAACTGTTACCCCGAAAGGAGTTACAGTTATTCTTAGAAGTGTTAGTTTTATCTCGAAAAGAATAAATTTTTCAGGAATGCATTTGTAGTTTTACACCGAGGCCTCCGACACCATGCTGCCAGGTACTATAAAAACCGTCACAAATGCAGAATATCCTAAAAAGAAAGGAATATATGTTGGTAAAAAATATTCATCTGTATTTATTACAGTCTGTGATATGAATGTGTCTGGTTTACCTATAATACATAATTATACCAGGTACTTACTTTTATCATCTATGATCTCTCTTGTCCCCTCTTATTTTTACCCACTTCTTATGATTCCTATATTTGATGCGTAAATAAAATTCAGCATCCATTTTCGTTAACCAAAGTATGCAGAATGGTCGTCATTCGTGTTAGAACAAGAACGCTACCCTCTCTCTAACAAAATCTAACTCTTTTAGGATAACATTTTAATTTTGCGGATTAACTTCGGTGTTGAGTTTCTCCAAAGCAGATAAAATAGTAGGTAAACTGTGTGCCTATGGGACCAGTCAATCGACGTGGACACGCTGTATAAGCTGTAGTTTTGACAGCTAAAACCTGTGTAAAACCAGCAAACTGTCATAATTATGACAGTTTGACAGGTTTTAGCTGTCAAAACTGCAGCTTATACAGCGTGTCCACGTCGATTGACTGGTCCCATAGGCACACAGTTTACCTACTTAAAATGTTTTACATTTGGATGTAATCTATCTCCTGATCTATCTATCTATTTATTAGACAACAATTCTATCACATTTTTTCTAACTCCGGGATTTAGATGTAATTTAATCGGGAAAAGAAAACAAATACATTCAATTTGATTAGAACTATCACTTTTTCGGGTAATTACTAATCTATATTTTAACACCAACTGAAAGGATAAGAATTTATCTCAGAAATTTTTATGTGTGTAGAGGATAGATACTATACTACAAAATTAATTCATCAATTGAAGGTAGCAACCAAAAATGAACGTATAGTTCAACATAATAAATCAACTTAAATTTGTAAATAATTATTCTAAGTGTATATAGAGACATATTTTCTGAATAATTAATAATATAGTTCATATAATGTCTTGATTTGGCCTATTTGTTTAAGCAACTGGTGTAATAAGCTTTTCTATATAACTATAAACTAGTTGAGTGTTAAACATGGAGTTAAAATTTGTATTTTATTGAAATAAATTTTATAAAGTATTCCAATGCTTTCCGTTTTGTATTTAGGAGAATAGCGTGAACTATTAACAATTGATATCGACTTATTAGATTACCTATAAACCAAACACATACGTGATTAGAATATTAGTTACAAAATTCAATGTATGCATGCACGTACGTAAGTACGTACATAGTGGATAATACGAAAACCGAATCAAGTATGAATCAGATTAGCATTAATTATCCCAATATGTAAAAACGATAAATACTTCATCAGAGAGGTTTCGCGCTT
This sequence comes from Holotrichia oblita, assembly GCA_023690525.1. NCBI lineage: Eukaryota > Metazoa > Arthropoda > Insecta > Coleoptera > Scarabaeidae > Holotrichia > Holotrichia oblita. Next base: position 8,390,571 of record CM043022.1, read on the forward strand.
AGTCTACTGTTAAACTAATGCGAGTTATGTATTCACACATGCATACGTAATATAGGCACGTCGTGAGTCATGTTTCGAATCGTCTTAATAGTGCTTTTTGCTTCCATTTCGATATTAGCGACACCGATATCACAGTTTCGCGTAATTAAAGAATGGAATTACATAAATTATACGTGGATTAATTATAAACACCAAGTTCATGCGTTATCATACGATAGTTATGTACCCGAGAATAATCTTATGGCTGGTATTAATTTTTACGACGGATATTATTACCTGGCTATACCTAGGATGAAATCTGGAATACCTGTTACTTTGGCGAGGATAAATTCAGCAAATCCCAGACCTGCTCCTTTATTAGAACCCTATCCTTCATGGGAATTCAACGAACTAGGTAACTGTACGTCTTTACAAAATGTACAAAATATTGCGGTAGATGAACAAGGAAGATTATGGATTATAGACGGTGGCAAAACTGGAACCTTAACTACAAAACCCAACACTACTTGTTCTGCAAAACTTGTAATATATGATATAAAAGTATCGAAAATTTTCGCAACCTACACTTTTCCAGATGAAATTGCTAACAAAACTTCCAGTTTCTTATACGATTTAGTGGTGGATGATTCAGATGGAGGTTACGCTTATATCGTCGATAATAGTAGACTAGATCCAGGTTTAATAGTATTTTCGTTAAAACAAAATACATCGTGGAAAGTACGTGATTCGAAAACCATGAGCGCCGACCCTTTAGCAGTCCAATTCAAGATCAACACTGAAACGATTAGGACGCCAATTAATATTGCCGGTATAGCCCTTGGTCCGAAAACAAACATAAATGAACAAAATATCACATTAAATGAAGATAGACAAGTATACTTCTGTCCAATATCTAGCTTTCATGTATATTCAATCAGCACAACTTATTTAAAAGATAAAAGATTTTCGAATGGCGGCGATGGTGATTTCAGTCAATACATAATGGATGTCGGCATAAAAGTAGCTCAAAGTGACGGCATGAAGATGGATAATAAAGGTATCTTGTATTATGGACTTCTACCTAGAGCGAGCATCGTTAGATGGGATTCTAGCACGCCGTTTATTACTGGTCAACAAGTAATAGCTAGAGATGACAACTACATTCAATGGCCAAATTCATTTGCTTTCGATGATGGAGGAAACATATTAGTTTTGACCAATAGACTAGAAAAGTATATTCAGAATAAAATGTCATTAAGTGAACCTAATTTTCGAATTCTGATGGCTTACGTGGACGGAAAAAGTTACGTATATGATGATGAGACATTAGTATATTCAGTTTATGAAACGGACAATCAAAATATTACTGCTAATTCAACAATTATTTCTCATGGCTCAACTACTCCAAGTAAACAAGAAACTACAACAAGCGCACACAAATCGTCTGCAGGACACACTAATAGTACAATACTTGACCACAGTATTACAGCAGAAAATGAAAATAAAGGCGAAGAAAGCACTGAATTTCAGAATGAACTTACTTCAGTTACTCCAAAATGATTGAAAGTGAACATGAGGCAACTACCATAACCACCGAGAATAAGAAAGTAGAGAATAGTATTTCCACTGCAGGAGATAATGGCCAAGCAGCACCTAATTGTGCAGTTACAAAGTGTTATATCTCATATCACGCATTGGTGTGTATAATCTTTTCAATAATTAAATATGTGTTGTAAATTATACTTTTTGTACATACATATCTATATTAATTGTTGTAGATATATCTTTAAGCAATACGGAGACGTTTCATTTTACTATAAATTATCACCATGTATAATACCAAATAATATTACGCAATTGTTGTAAGTGCCATATATGTATATGTTAAGTACTAAGAAATAAATCGCATGAATATTTGTGTACATAAACAATCTATAGTGTGTTGCTAATTATTCTGTTAATCATGTTCGATTTAATTTTTGATATAGAATCCAAAACTCATTATTTTATTCTGTCTAACGCTCCTACGTTAACAGATGTTATTGCGGATATCCAACCGATAAGTGTAAATATATATATTTATTTGTAACGTATGTACACTTCAACAATAACATATTTTTTAAATACAATTTCAATACTCTTTCGGTAAAATATAACTATATTTTACAAGGTCAGACAATATATTTTGTTTAATTTATTTAGAGATGTTACCTACTTGTAAACATACAAATGTAGGATGACCGTTTGCTTAGTCATAATATATCAGAAATGATTCACGTGATATATCCTATGTATATATAGAGAATTATAATGTAATAAACAAAGAAATAAACTTTTATATAGCCATAATTAAAGTTATTTCAGTATGTGAATTACCTTACAATTTACAAATTCCATTTAAGAAAATAATATTTGGCATATAAAACACTGCACTTAAAACTGATATTTATAACTATAAAATAAAACAAAGTTAAAACACAAAAGAATAGAGCTAAATTCATTACGTTTTTTTCTTTGTAAAAGACTACATCTAACATAAATATAAATTCATGAACATAATTCTTTAATTTTTTAAAAACTAATCGTTTTATTTCAAATGTACTAAAAAGCAAAAAAAGTCGTAGCAAGATACTGAAAAATTGAGAGGTGCAGTATATTTGGTTGCATGTATTTTAGCGTGTAAACCATTAACTTTAACAAAGTGTAATTGTTATTTAATCGTGCATCAATAATTAGCTACCCTAACGATGTATATGCCGTTATCTCAACAAATGACATACTCGTAGAAACCTAAAAACAACAAAACCTGGAGTTAAGTTTTTCTTATCTATTCTTAGTAATATTGATATTACAAAATTTCAACACTGAAGTTATGATTTGTTTGCTTCAATTGATAGTACCATCATGTAGGTATACTGTATATACATATACATATCATGCACCTATGGTCAGTGCTTGGCTTAATCACGAACAAAATTAGCTCAAGAACTTGAAAACCATAACAACTAGAATAGTGCTCTCCTCGACATTTTGTAGAAGATTTCATGCTCTACAAAAAAGTCTCACAAGTTTTCTTGATATCTTATACGGTTAATGCTGGATTCGCAAAAAAGGGAAATATCGCAAATATAACCCTAATTGCCCCTTTCTTTGCAAACGTAGGCTTAACGACAGAAGATATCAAAAAACTTTTAAGACTCTTTTTGAAAAGCATGAAATCTTCTCCAAAAAAGTCTAAGTTATCGAGCTAATTCAGTTCGTGATAAAGCCGAGCCCCGATCATAGGTGCAAGATAAGTACTGTATATCGGCTTTGTATATTTTACAATTTAAAATGTATCCATAATATAACGAGTATTTAAGAAAGAAAATATTTCCCACGTCTCCAATGCATCTTCGTACTTTGGTGTTAATAGCCACAGTTTGCCTTTTATTTACCTTAATATCTACTCTATTTTTTTTCTCATTCCTTTGTACTTCTCTTTAGCTTATTAGCTTTTGTGAAATCAATAAAAAATGAAGCTTGGTTAAATTTAATATTTTGCAATGGAAAATATAAGCAACACAATATATTGCGGCAACCTCTTCGGAGAAAAATAAAATGAACTTAATAAAATAATCTTTCGCGCGGAAATAAAGCACAGACCTGCGCAGTTTACACTGCAATACCTAAAAATATTTGACAAGCTTACTAAATATAGAATAATAAACAATTAAAATTACTTATTCAAAGTAATTAGTAGACTCAGTAAAGAGGAGCAAGAGTCAGCGCGGAGGATCACATGGAGAGGCAAAGTGCGTGCCACGGAAACTCGACTCGTATCAAAACAAACTTGTTAGGTATTATGCCACTCGTCGTTGTGAGTGCTTATCAGTACACTCATACTTAGAAAATGTCGCATTTAGGTACGTTTCGGAAAGGGTGTATTTTGAAGAAACTAGAACACGTAATAGCGAGTATGCCGGATTTAGAATACGAAGCTGATAGAATTAAATGTATAAGGTGCGACAACTATCTGATGTTTACTGGCAGGTGGAATTGTGAACGCCACTTAACAAGTATAAAATACTATTCTGCAATCCGTAGCAAACAATACAGTGAAACATTAACATTTCATATAGCTGTTTGTTTTATTCTATGTAATCTACCGTTCACTTTACTAAAAGAAGCATTTGTTTCCTTCTGGAGCAGGTCTTCGGATTATACATTACCAAGTCGGACATCGATAAGAAACGTTATGCCGTCTGCTCGTGACTATGTTGAACGAAGAATTAAAGCAGAATTGAAAGATAAAAAATTGTGGTTGTGTTATTTGAAAGTATTATTGCCAAGAATTCATATTTTCTTATACTAAGACAAATTTGTGAAGGTGAGTCGAAAGATCCGTTAAGTTGTCACAAGGGTTACTTTAAATTTGCAAATATATCATCACTTGATGTGGAACGGTCGTTTTCATCATTAAAAAATATTTATTCCGCACACCGTACTAATTTGACTGAAACAAGTGTGGAAACATATGACATATCATGGAAACTTTTTTAAAACAGTAAATGTTTCAGCACGTTATATAATATATTTTTTGTCATTATTTTATGTGCAAACATTCATGCGTCCGCATGACCTATGCTTACTCATGAAAGTCACGAATATAAATGATACGGTTACTCTGCTCCTCCACGTTGTTCTCCGCACTGCACTGAAACTTGCTCCTCTTTGCCGAGTCTAGTAATTATGCAATAATACATCAACTTAAAAGAAATTTATTATTATGTTTATAAAAATGCACAGTTGGAACAATTGACATCTATCTCTTAAATATTGAGATTATCGGAAGAGCATAAAACAGTGTTGTATAACTTTATAATTAATTATTTTTGACAAATCAATCTTTTTTTTGATAACATCACCTTAACAATTATATTCAACTGTCCATGATATGTATTAATGAGAAAGTCCTACTACATTTATTGAAATATTGTAATAAACATTACATGTAGGTAACTATGTTGACGTGTATTTCAGCATTAAAAACGATTTAAACGTTGAAAACGATACTTCAGTGTACACGAACGTAGGTTAACATATTTTCAAGAGATCGCTTTAGCGTATGCATCTCGGCGACACCCCGACAGTTACAAATTGAATGTTGAATTACGATAAAGTTTTGTACGAGTTTTGTGATACAAACTGGATATTTTGTAGTCCTTTTGTGTTCTAAATATTGGCATTTCTTTTTCAGGAAACGAAAGAAAATTCTAAATATTTTGCTTCCAGTTTTATACCTGCCTTCGTTTTAGAGCTATTTGAATTTCTAACTGGGGATGCCATAAACATACCAACACCCGGACAAAAGAAAATGGAGAAACAATGTCGACAAACTTTTATACCGTTTTGCTGATCCTGTTTTCAAAATTTGTTTTTTTTTTCTACCTAATACGTCGTATGATGTCGGATACCTTTGTAATCGTGGACGATAAGACGAAGCGGCCAAACGAGAAAGAAGTTGTTTTATACTACTGTTATTTTCTTACTTTTTTAATTAGAAATATCTTAATACCACTGCATGATAGTTGGGACTAGAATATAATTTTACTAATTATTTTTGTAATCTTTGAATTTTGCATCAAAGTTTCAGACTAATTAGGCTACGCAAACAAGGGGAACTGAAATAAAACTGGTACAAAATTTTGATCGTAATATATTCTGAATTGCCTTTTGTCAGAGTGCTGGTATATCTAGAGTGCGACCAGGTGAACATGACCCCTCAAGCAGCACCATCGATTTGTCATATACATTCCCAAACAAAAACTCAGCGCGCCAAAATTTAAATGTGATATAATCTTATATGAGATAATTCTCACAATCTAAAGAAAACAACATAGAACAAGACTGTACCCTGCTGTCAAACATTCAAAGTGATGGTTAGCGGGGGTGCGACGTAAGAGGTTGGCAAGTTAGTTCGCATATTTTCCGCGGGCCAGATTAACTTGGTCGCGCTCTACAGCAAAAATCTTTGGGCTAATTAAAACTTTTAATTTGCCCCCTTTGGTTAGACATATTATAAAAACGTATAGTAATTGAATTTGTTAAATCTGCTAGTGACGCAGTTCATTATTTGTGGGTTAAAAATGCTTCAAAAACAAAATAATACATAATAGCTAACTGGTCTGGATAAAAAAAAACTTTGTTATTAAATTTTATATCTTTTGATCATTTAAAGCGCAGTAAATAGTTTTGCCGTTACCCTCCAAGTATCAGCAATGTTTTTTAGATTCCGCAAATATTTGTCTGCTGAAGAATTTCAACGACTGAGTTACTGGGCGCTGCATAGATAAATACTTTAACGTCGAAATCCACTATACCACAATAGTTATGAAATAACAACAATGCAAAACATTGTACTTTGTAGCTATATCAGCTAATTAATTCTACCTATTGTCCACTATATCTTCTACAAGTTTAGAAAAACAGCAATACAGAAGAAGCGAAAAGAGAATAGTAGAAAAAATTCTGCCAGGAGCTGGAAGTAGTCCAAGAGTGCTCCAGAATTCGTAAAGTTCTCGCCAAAGAAGAACCCTGCAGAATAGGGACACTGAATAAGCCAAACGGCGAAAAGGCCGAAACAGAAGAGCAGGTTCTCAAACACCTCTTAGAGGTGCACTTCCCCGGCTCTAAGACCATTCTCACCCAGACTGGGGGGGGAGAAGATACCTCAGATACCTAACTTAAGAGCGCTGAAGGAAGACTGGAACCTCGCACGAAAAATAATTCAAGTCTCTAAAATTCGATGGGCCATCGAATCCTTCAAACCCTTTAAATCGGCGGGTACGGACGGCATATTCCCGGCACTGCTCCAGCAGGACCTGGAGCCGCTGTCCCCAATTTTATGTACCCTACTAAGGGCTACCTTAGCTACGGAGTACATACCCAACAGCTGGAGAGAGGCTTGGATGCTCTTCATTCCTAAACAGGGCAAGGCGTCCTACACGGAAGCGAAGTCGTACCGGCCCATCAGCCTTACCTCTTTTCTTCTCAAAACTTTAGAGAATGTAATTGATAGACATCTTTTTTTTTTTTTTTTTTTTTTTTTTTTTTTTTTGACGGTGGAAAACCTTTTATAGGCAATGTGTGGGACTCCGGAAGCTCTCTTGGGTCCGTATACCCACTAAAAACCACCCTTTCTCACTTCCGCCAACCTGGAACCTCTGCTCGAATACCTTCAGGAAGGCGGATGGTCTGTGTCTGTCTGCTACCTCTCGGCTAAGGGCCTACCAGTTGCTGTTGTCTTTCATCATTTTCCTTCTCCTGCATGACGTGTTTTACAAAGTTGTGAATAGTATTCCATGTTTTTTTATCTCTTGTCATAAGTCCAGTCATGTTTTCTTTGGCTAGGTTCCGCCCTATCAGCCTGTTCGTCTGTTCTCGCGCCTCTGACCATCTTAGGCATTCAAAGAGCGTGTGCTCCGGCGTGTCCACACCGCTGCAGTATATGCAGATGTCGTCGCTAGTTTTTCCGATTCTCTTTGTGTATGTTCGGAAAGAGCCATGACCCGTTAGAGCCTGTGTCAGGTGGTAGTCCGTTGTTCGGTGTTTGCAGTTAAGCCATCTGTCAATTTGTGGGATTAATTCTTTAGTCCATTGCGCAGTGATTTCATTGTTATTCCATTTCTCTTGCCATTTATTTACCGTTTTGCTGCGCTCTTCGGCCTTTATTTCCTTGGTGTTTTGCACTCGATCCAAATTCTGTCGCTCCTCCACAAGAAGCTCGATTGGTGGAATCCCAGTTATTACTTGCACTGCTTGTGCAGAGACTGTTCGGTATGCGCTAGCTGTTCTAATTAGAAATTTCCTTTGAGCTTTTGTTAGTAAACGCGCATTCGACCATTTCCTTGAACATTTGTGCCAGATTGGTGCGCCGTATAACAATGTCGACTGGACCACATTATACAGCATGAGTTTTTTCCTGAAGCCGGGTCCTCTAACGTTAGCCGTCACTCTCATCAGCTGTGCCGCTTTTTCCTCGGCTCTTATAGCCGACTTTTTTATGTGGTCGGCGAAGAAACCCTCCTGTCCCATGGTAATGCCCAGGTAAACGATTGATTTCTTTGGGCAGACTTCAACTCCTCTGCATCTAAAAGAGATTTCCTCTCGTCCTTTTCTCCCTTTGAGTATGACACATTCTGATTTTTGGGGTGCCAACTGCAACCTATTCATGGTCATCCAATCCTCTATTTGCCTGAGGGCCTCATTTCCTTTCCATACAAGCTCCTCCGGGTTTCTCGCCGCCACCACCAGAGCTAAGTCATCAGCGTACGCTATCGTATTTACGCCTTCAGGTAGAGTTCTTCGAAGGACGCCATCATATAGGACGTTCCAAAGCGTCGGCCCTAGAATTGAGCCCTGCGGTACCCCTGATGTAGTTTCTAAGTGTGCGTTCCTATGTACCTGCACTGCTCTGTCGTTCAGATAACTGTCGATTATGTTAATTAGGTACTGCGATATACCTTTCTCTTCCAGAGTTTTAAGGATCAGGTCCCAGGCCGCCGTGTTGAACGCGTTTTTGACGTCTAGCGTGATTAGCGCTACGCATCTTGACCTCGTGTTTTCGTCGACCAATTGCATTACCTTTTTCACAGCTTGGACAGTGGATCTGCCTTTGCGGAAACCAAACTGGTTATCGGAGAGCCCGCCCACATTTTCTAATTCTCTTTCCAGTCTGTTCTTCAGAAGTCCTTCATATAGTTTGCTACCAGTGTTAAGCAGGCAGATAGGTCGGAAATTCCTATCTTCTGGGTTTCCTTTTGGGATGAGTATTAGTTTAGCGGTTTTCCACTTCGTCGGGAAGATTTGCCTTTCAAGATAACTGTTTAAGGTTTTTAGCATGGCAAACGGTTTAACATCTTCCGTTTTCTTTAGGGCTTCTACAGGTATGCCATCAATGCCCGGTGCTTTTCCGGTTTTTAATTTGCGAAGTGCCTCCGTGTATTCCTCAGTTGTAAACGGCTCTACATTTGCTATTGTGCTTGGTCTTGTCCAGGTCTTCGTTTGTCTTGGAAACAGCTTTTGAGCTTCTTTCAACTTTCCTTCTGTGTCCAATTGAAAAGGAATGTGTCCCACCAATTTTTTTGTCGCGATCTTGTATGCTTTTCCCCACACGTCATACTCGAGATCGTTGCATAGGTCTTCCCACTGTTTATTTTTGGTTTTGTTGATGAGGGCTTTCAGTTCTTTCTTGGCCTTCTTGTATAGTTCCAGTTTGCTATTATTTTCTCTCGTGGCACCTCTAGCTAATCTAGTGGCTTCTCGTCTGAGCTTCAGGCACTCCTTCCTTTTACAGCTTATGTCATCGTTCCACCAAAAAGGAGTCCGTGAGATCGTATTTCTGGTCACGCTGGCTTTATACGCTTCCTCTATAATTAGCTCCATGTTAGCGTCGTTTCCATCCTGTGTTTCCATTCTCCACATCACTATTTCTTTGAAGGAAGTCCAGTCGCAGGTCGTCCTACTGTTTGTGTCTACCGCGGTTTTCCCGCTTCCCTTAATCTCGAAGCAGATGTATTGATGTTCGGTTGCTGTTTCTTCATCCATTACCTCCCAGTTACTAATCTCTTTGTGTAGTTTCCTTGTACAACATGTTACATCGATGTGGGATTTAGAATTCCCCCTCACGAAGGTTGGTTTTCTGCCATCGTTTAGTACGACTAGATTGAGCGTTGCCAGCCACTCGCCCCAGTACTCGCCTCTTCTGTCTTCTTGCGGAGAGCCCCATAAAGGTGACTTGGCGTTGATGTCTCCCATAATTATTTTTTCCCCACTCCTGGCTCCAATATCTTCCATCATGGCGTCCACTCTCCTTTTGAACTCCTCGAAAATGATGTTTGGGGATATATAACAGCAATAAAGTTGGCACTTTCGCATCTTGATTCTTAGATACCCATTTTCAGTATGTACGTCCGAAACTTGAATGTTTTTGTTAGTGAAAGACACTGCAACCACCTCACTCTTGTCTTTTATCCACTGGTTACCCTGTATTATCTTTTTATTTGGTTCTCCAACTACTAATATGTCAACATTTCTTTTCATCGCCGTGGCATACGCTAAGTCGTGTGGTATTCTTGCGCGTCCGAGATTAATTGATAGACATCTGAGGGACTCTGTATTGGCAAAGCTGCCTCTAAACGAGAACCAATATGCCTATCAACCTGGAAAATCCTGTGAGCAGGTTCGGCGAGCAGAAATTGCTTTAAGCAACAAAGAAGTCGCGCTGGCCACTTTTCTTGATATAGTGGGCGCCTTCGACAGTCGGTCCTTTCTGTCGATGGGTAGGGAACTGCTAAGACGTGGGGTCGAGCCAACGGTTACAAGGTGGATCGACGCCATGATAAGAAACAGAACGGTTCATGTGTCACAGAACCTCTGCACTATAAAGGCAATCGTGGCAGCTGGCTGGCCACAGGGCGGAGTGCTGTCACCCTTGCTGTGGTGCCTGGTGGTGGATAGCTTGCTTTCCGATCTTCGGACGGCGGGCGCAATTTACATTCCACTCCCCCGGGCAACTGATGTAAATAAGTCGTAAATCGCAGTTGCTTCGCTCCAGTCAGTACCAATAGCAATCAACTTACATAGTCGGAAGTAAGAAAATGAATTTTATATGGCGCAGTTAGGTGCAGTTTTTGCGGTTGGCAGTGTATGTTGTTTTCTTTTTGTCGTCACTTCTGCTTACGTATTTTAAATAATCATTTCAAATTTATATTCAACATTGCGTTTCTTACACTAATTGCGGCTGAAGTTGCTTGTGTAGCATCTAAATAACTTCTTATTTCTAGTACGTATGTCAGCTGGTATTTCCCATATTCTTTGTTAAAAAGTATCAACATATAACATTTGCTAAAAATGTCTTCGCCAGTTTCTGTATTATTTCAGTCAATATTTGTTAATTTTTGTACAAATATGTACCCTACCATCCATAAATTTGGAAGCAAGGTGAAATACCTTTAAAATAATACAATTGGCAGGCATATCGTGAAATCGTTAATACCTATTATAAATGATTCTATGCAAATATAAAATTATTACACATAATCCGTAAATTCCAAATATCTATACGTACAAATTCCACCCAAATACATTTTATTGCTCTTTTCCAAAAATATGACTATTTTTTGACGGGGATGGACTAGAATACCTACAGTAATTACTTGCAGTCATACGTTTAGTAATACTTAGGTAATCGTTTGCTGCATGTGGTAGAGATTATTCAGATTTTATTACTTTCCTATGCGGAATTAGATTTTTGAATTCAGTGCGCAAATGTAACAATTTGGTAAATTACTGAACGTATAAACGCCAAAACACACACAATTAGACTGTAGAACAGCGTTGTACCTACTATTTGCAATCCTTGCGGCGAAGGGATTTCACCGAAAGCTATGCATTACACATTGGGACGGAGAAAAGAGACAGGACAAAACTCTTGGTAGAAGACGAAGTGGGCGGCCAGAGGTGACTTTTGGAGTTAAAGATAGGTCGGCACCGCATATTGCATCGCACGTTAATACACAAGGACGCACAAATGTTTCTGTTATCACCGTTAAGAGGCGATAATTGGCAGCAGGTTTAAAGGGATGCATTGGTCGAAAAAAAACCGTTTTTGAAACGTGTATATATGTATATAGAAATGATTCACATAGGCAAGAAAGCATGCAAACTGGTCACTGGATCATTGGAACGTCTTATGGAATATTCCCATATATTTACAGAACGCACGTTATATTGACGCGGACTGTCTCGAAAAATGCTTAAAATTTATGCAGCGGTTATCAAAGCTAAAGGAGGTCACATAGACGAAAATAAACTTACCAGCTAAATAATACATAAATATTATTATGTTTGAATAAATTTACTTTTATTTGACGATAGCCACTTATGTTGTATAAACTCATTAATTATCATAATAAAATTTTGCTGTATCTGTGACTTTTTGGAAAGTATGTTGCTGCTTACAAACTTTTGGACGGTAGTATATGTATTTAGAGCATGTAAGTAATTCACTTTCTTAAGTGACAAAATTTTAATAACATCAACTGCCAAGTAATGATAATAATGTCAGTTTTGACAAATATACTCAATTTTTTGCAGTTATAATTTATGTGTAGAAATTTAGTTATTGCACTCTTTTTATATATCTTAATTCACTATTATACAATACTATTTGCTCACGGGATTCTTAAAATATTAAATCGGCAGCGTTTAATTAAATATGACGGAAATTTATCAGAACAACAGCAGTCGATCAGACGATTATTTGGACATGGAATATTTGACCACTTTGCGTAATATAAAACCGTATATTACCTGCATTATGAACAATCATTACATCGAATTAATCAGAGTCTGGTTAGAAAAATTAAGCGACATTAACGTACAACACGATAAAGCTCTTAGAAATATATATCTTGTTGAGCTAGGAAAACAAATTGTTAGTGGAGTATTTGTAGAACCATTCATTGATCCGCCGGGACACGGACCTTTACTACCCTTCAGAAATTCATGGCGATTTAATAAAGATGAGGTAAGCGCAATTTTAAGCTTTTTTATTAAGTGCCTATCTTACTAGGTATATATAGGAGAAGTAGTTATGTAAATATGACGTGCTTTGGCTATGATCACATTATATTTGAATAAGAATGCTAACTAATACCGATGAATAATTCCTACGGCGTCGTCCAAACGTATTCTGTCAAATCCTGTCGATGATATGATAACTCATCGTGGGTCAATTTAGTAGCGGCAAGCGGGAAACAACGAGCTTGCACATTCAACAATATAAACACACACTCGGCAAAGAACGCGAATGAGTCGATTCAAATATAGAATAACACTGTCCGAACTGACATCAGACACTCTGCTGTCTGCTATTAAATTGAACTATCTTTAGTAACTGCAAATACCATGTTATCTTAGCGAAGTTATTTTATTCGGACAAATTCGCAGCTATTCTTTGGTTAAAATGCAACTACAAAACAAATTATTCCAATACAGACTTCAATGTATTATGGTAACTTTTGTTATGAGCTGCTACTTCATGTTCTGAGATACTTCACGACTATTCTACAGGGTGTTTCAGAATAAGATGCTGATCCTTAAAGGTGTCAATCCTTACGTGATTTTATGAAGAAAAGTTCAAACAAACCTATGTCCTATACCTCTTAAATTTTGAGCTACAAGGTATTCAAGTTTTGAGAAAAAAATCGTTTTTTTATCATAACTTTAATATCTTCCTAGACATTTTTTATCATTTAGAGTAGCTGTTGAAAGTAGCCACCACCTGCAAGTATACCTGCTTCAGCTCTTTTCCTCATTGAGTCTCGTACTCTTTGAAAAATTCCTGGAGTATTCCTGATAGTGTCACAACAAAGTATTATGCGATTTCTCAACTCCTCTTCAGTGTGTATTGGGGTGCTATAAACCAAAGTCTTAAGGTGTCCCCACAGGAAAAAATCTAGACTGTTTAGATCTGGGGATCTAGGTGGCCACGACTGTGTTCCTCCCCGCCCTATCCAGCGACTTCTATAAAATTGATTTAAAAATTCCCGCGCTTGGAGACTGAAATGTGCAGGTGCACCATCGACATAGGATGACGGATTAAAATAGGAACGTCGTCTAGCAAATTTGGTAAATTCTCTTCAAGAAACTGACGATAAGCGTTTCCGTCCAATCTGTCTGGTAGAAAATAAGGCCCAATTAAATAATCACCAATAATTCCAGCCCAAACATTTACCGAAAATTGGTTTTAATGGCGGGATTCTGTGATGGCATGTGGGTTTTCTTCAGCCCAAAAATGATTGTTATGAAAATTTCTTATTGTGTTCCTGGAAAAATTAGCTTCGTCTGTGAATAAAATTTTGGCGTCAAATTCAGGATTTTCGGTAACCATTTGAAGAAACCATTGGCAGAAATTTATACGTAATGGAAAATCCCGAGGAAGTAGGGCCTGGATCCGTTAAATATGATAGGGATATAACAAAAAATCATGAAGAATTCTCCAGACTAGGATATGAGTAATATTTAAAATATTTCCAATTTGTCTGGTACTCATCTCAGGGTTTTGTTCCACTAAATTTAAAACAGCTTCTTCGGTTTCCGGTGTTCGTGGTGTATGGTGTGCCCCTTTTAGGTAGTTTTTCGGTTGAAAAGATCCCGTTTCACATAACTTTCTGCGGATTCCTGATATCGTTCGGGCATCCGGAACTATTCTATTTGGATACCGCTCCTGATATAATCGTCTGGCTTCATATGCATTGCCGTCAGCAAGCCCGTACAAGTAGTGCATATCAGCAAACTCAGCATTTGTGAAATTTACCATGATACTTAACGTATAAGTAAAAGGTATTACGATTTTAAAATTTAATTTAAGTGCAATTTTCGTGTACTTAAATAACTATCTGTCAAAACTGTTTGGCATTATCTAATTATTTTGTCATTGCAATTGTTTCCTGGACAACAAAGTTCATAGTCTCGTTTTCCAAAATGATGATAGGTACATAGAAATAATTATGCCCATTTAATGATCTTTATTTTTTGATCGGAAACCGTTCGTCGGACGAAAAAAAAAACAGGAAATCAAATTTACCTTAAAATAAATGCAGATTATAAAAATGATTTTTATTTTAAGAAAAAGCAGTGGCGTACATAATGTTTCTCTAAAAATATCTAGTCTACATCCTGTACGGACGCCACCGAATAAAAAATTTAAAAAAATTTCTATATAAAAAAAATAGCTGTTGTTGCTTAGAAGGCATATGCCAAATTTTATTAAAATATCTAGAAAGATATTAAAGTTATGATTAAAAAAAACGATTTTTTTCTCAAAACTTGAACACCCTGTAGCTCAAAATTTAAGAGGTTTAGGACATAGGTTTATTTGAGCTTTTCTTCTTAAAATCACGTAAGGATTGACATTATTAAGGATCAGCATCTTATTCTGAAACACACTGTATATAGACAGATTCTAGGTGGCCAAGAAATAGCTGGTTTTAGATGATCAAGTTATTACTTATTTTTGTATATTATTTTAAAAGACTTATGAAATTATCCACGATTACCGTATTTATTCTAATTAGCGCCGGTATTCCAATAACCGTGGCATTCTAATAAACGTAAGAAAATAACGTCTAATGAAATAAACGCCGCACTCCAGTAAACGCTGCATCTTATTCAACGTATAAAACAAGTCACGTTGCAATTATTTTGAGATGGACAGTATTGCAGTGAGAAAATATAACCTAGGATAGGTGACTGCAGAAAGCAAGGTTTGTACATGTATGTACAGTTTCTTCCAGAATTAATGTCGTGGGTCTACAGGGGCGATATCTAACTTTCTTCCTTATGTGTGTGGCTTGTATCGAATATTCTCCGGTCTCGGAAATAAATCGCTTGTATTAGCATATTTACTTAGATATACATATTTGTATACCTGCCTGCGAGTTATTGCGAGTTTATAGAAATTGAAAGTGTGAATGCATACACAGTAATAGTATATTGCAATCGTTTATTTTAGGAATATGCCTATATGCTTATAGTAATTAACTTAGTTTAAACTGCAATGAAATGTATGCATGAGAATATGCATATGTATGTGTATTCGTTAGTTTTAACACGGATACAAGCAACTGTAATAAAGAGAAAATTGTATATATGGTTATAATAATATGTAAAAAAAATCGGTTGATCTAAGAAGACGATAAAAATATCTCACACTGCAATAGCAAATCCCATAAATAGTATCGCTTAAGTATTAATATCATTATTTGAATTGAAAATAAAAGAATATACTATTTCAGAATAACTTGTATAATAATCGCTCACATTTCAGGTGAATCTTATTATTCAATATTTAAAATGTAGGTAACTAGTAAAAATACATAAATAAATTACTTACTTTTAACTAGAAATAAATGAAATAAAAAACATATTCCTTCCTGAGATATTTTTGAAATTTCGCTTTCTTATTTTTATTTTGCTTTCATTACTATTTTGTAATCTATAATTTTATCTCTAAAAAGGAAATTCTTTTTTACTTTTCATTCACTATTAGTTTTACTTTCAAGTTAGTAATATTAAATTCAAGCGAAATGGCTTTTCGTTCGTCTCCAAAAGTCTCCAAAATCTAATAGTCAGTATAAACTCATACCTATATGTATGTGTAATACGACAATTTTGAATAGTCATCTTTTTTTTCTTTTTCGTACTTCAATTTGTCAACTGTTCCGAGGATATTCAAAGTAACCACACGGACATCAAAGGTGCCGACGTGTGTTATCGTTACCATTATTCTATAGTGCAAACAACAGTTGAGGCATGCATGCGATTCTTAAAATGATTTAAACGTTATGTTACCTACATACATTCGTGTATTCGGAAATTTAGTCGTTGATGAAGTGTTTAAAACATTTACGAGATTTTGTCTTTCATTGTGCTTGTTTGTTTAAAAAAACCTTTTATAAAGATATATGTATGCTTATTTTTAGTTATCGTATACTGTTATCATTCGATAATTGTTATCAAAATAGTTTCGTCCCAAACCGATCACATTAAGCGGCGTCCACTGTATTTCTATTCTATAGATATTAGCTGGTTTTCCCTGAATTGCATTTCATCTTATTAAATAAATGCACCCATTAATCGATAAAATTAGGGGTAAAACTTAGAAGTATTAAGAGCCATTATCTATGTAATTAAATTTCTTCGAATAATGGTCATTCGATAGGTTCTTGTTGTTACATTAAGGAGCTATTAATTACACACACGTTTTACAAAATTTATTAGAATGAGATAATGTGGAACAAATGTAATTCCACAACCTACAATAATACCAGTTTCCATTTTAGTTTTTGTTACTTAAAATGCATTAGCTTGAAACTAAATAGATACCTACCCTTACGAGTACCTATTTAAAAGTATAGTGAAAAACATACTTATTGTTATTGACGTATAAATGCTTATATTCCAAAAATTTAAGAGATGAATAAAATATAGTAAACAATTGCTACCGTTAATTATTAAGCAGTTGTTATGTCAAATGAAATTAATTCTTCAGTTATACATATGTAAGGTTGTTACATACATATGTAGGTAAAGGATTGATTCGTTTTTTTAAATAATTTGCGATGTATGTATATATATGTAATAGTTGTGTACCTCTTGGATATCTTTTTGTAGCTATGACAAAGTTTACGATAAGGTAATGAAACGTTAGCATTTTTCGACTATTTCATTATCCAACCGTTCTAAAAGCGAGCGCCTCGGTAAGACCGGCCCCGGGCGACACATAAGCTCCTCCCATAAGGAAGAAAGTTTGATATCGCCTCTGATGTAGACCCACGACATTAATTCTAGAATAAACTGTACATGTTCATTTCTATACACCTACTTAATTTCTGAAAAGATACCCAGTTAACTAATTATTTTTCAGTTGAATATATGAAAAAAGCAAGACAGAAAGAAAAAAGAATTATTATTATTATTATTGATTGGATTTTGAATATTGAGAGTATCACGACGCAATATTTACCAAAAGCGCAAGAATTCTGTAACGCTAGAAAATAATTCGCGTGTTAACTTTTTTTAATGTGTAGTGGGTGCTTAGTTGCAGTGATTCCGTAAGCTGTATTACTTGTCTGGCTAACATGCAAGTCTCGCGGTGTAGTTTTGTGTGTGTAAATTGCGTTCAAACGGCTTTGTGAGAGCATCATATGTACAAATATAACCGTAACCCTAACTGAGTCTAAATCCGTACCTAAGCAATCGACTGGTCATGAAAAGAACATGCTACCATTGTACTGGATGCATTGCAAAAGCAGATGGAACAAAACTGAAAGCTTGCGTAGTTTTCAAAAAATCAATAGGTACGACAAGTAAAAAAATTGCAAGAAACGAATGGCGATATTTTGAAAAGTTCCAAAAATGTTAGATGAACCAGGATCGTCGACTGGTACAAATCCGTCTTTGAAAAGTTTTATTTCAAAGACGTATCTTAGCATGGGATAGTTATAGATGTCACATTAGTACGAATTGAAGCAATATAACACAGATGTAGCGGTTATACCTGGTGAACGTACCAAATATATTTAAGCATCAAATTGTTCTTGGAACAAGCCTTTTAAACAGAAGACAAAGGAGTTTTATAATAATTGAATGTCAGGATCTGAACAAAGCA
>CM043022.1:8409266-8457475 GCA_023690525.1 Holotrichia oblita
TCATACAGGTTATATTGACTTAGAATTTTATTAAAGACAAATAATATTTATGTTCAAAGAGGATTAATAGGAATTTGAAAATATAAAAATAATACTCTTCATCTTCCAACAGAAAAGGTATTAATATTCAGCATAAAAACTGCAGTTATACTGTTTTTATATGAAAGAATACCAATCCAAAATATTTTCTGAATTGAATCAATTTCGGATATTTTAATTGTTAATATCTTATCTATAGTATGTAAATAATTAGTGGATGTACATAAACGATGTAAATAATCTGTCTTCTGTTTCTTATGATAAGATGTTCTATTATCTACTGGTTACAAGTTGCAGCACCTGTCAATTAAACATACCCACAGGAAACTACTACTATTAAATATGATTCTACAGTAGTCGTTAAAATACATACATATTTCTCATATTTTATAAGTACATCCTACTTTTCAATTGTAGAAATTGCTTCTGTATTTACAAATTACGATTTCTGTTTTGATGGACTAACTACTTTGAAATATAATGGTAATGTAATCGCGAAGCTGAGAGCTAAAAAGTTAGTGTTTAGTTTGATATAACTGAACGTGGTACCTGAAACACACACAATATCAACGAAGTTATTCTTTTCACGGAATTCTAAACTGGTAACAATCTTTATGCACAGAGGAAATCTCGAGACTTATCTGTGCAGCTAACTAAAGAATGTTACAAAATCAAAACGAATTTACAATGTAAATAAATGTCTCCTAGCTAAACAAGAACTTGAAGATTAAAAAGAAGAACGTTGCATTTACTACTTTTCGTGAAATGACCAGTACCATGATTATCATGTAAGAAATTGCTGTAATCAGCTGGTATCGGAGAGGAATGTACAAGTGAAAGTGGTTTCCAAATTACATGTACATAAGTATATGTAAAAACGAAAATGTGGAACACAAAAGAAGAACTTGATGTCAAATTAAAAAAAAATGCATTTAGATAAATTCTATGTGACACCTAAATTTTATACCTTGAACAAAACCTCTTTCAACAAGAAAGTTTAATTTGTTATAGCGTTAAAATAAATGTCCTTAGATTTAAATAATTTCAATTAAACTTTAAAAACTTACTATTATTCTCAAATTTAAACAGAAGTGTAGTGGTAAGATCAAAGGAATAATTACATAGTGTTTATACAAACTCTTTGTGCAGTGAGTGGATAAATAGAGTGCTAGCAACAAGTTTTGTTGCATAAATTAATATCAAGCAAAACACTAATACTCACTATTCAAAAATTCCACATTATTTCCGTTATCTAACTCGTTACACGGAAAAGTTACAATTAAAATAATAATATGATTATAAATGAAATAACTATATTCACACTTCGCAACGTGTAGTTAGTTAATACAGTAAAACAAATGGATAGTTACGATTTTATACGAATGCTACAAATGTATACGGCAGGACGCACATGCACTAGCCCAAGAAAAATTCAAATGGTGTAAAGGTGTTCTCCAGTCAGTCAAGCAACTACCCCGGCAGTAGACATTGTTCATTGTTAAAATCGCCACCACCCCACCCATCTACTGATTGTTCCCACACCAATAATCGATTCAAAACTAAATTATTTTACATGAAAGTGTGGCAGTTTGAATGAGTTTCCCTTGGGTCTCGAGGGATTGATGGGGCGAGAATTTATTACGAATAGAACTTCATTTTAAGTATCAGTAAATGCATATAAAATTATGTTAAGTTTACATGCGACAAATGAATTGATGCTAATTTATACGGCAATATAGTAATATGCGGTAATAGAATGAAGTGCTGAGATAAAATACAATTTAAATTGTGGCCTTTTATTAATAACTGTTTTTTTTTTATTTTAAGATACAGTCGAGCTTTATATATTTTGACGTTACTTCTGCGCTGTACTGCTAATAATAGCGAACATTTCAGTTAAAATGTAGTGGTTATTGTGTAACAATATTATGTTGTAATTTTAAGGTCTACATTTTAAATGGAAAAATGTTTTACAAAATGAACGAAACTATATTATTTAGTAGCTGTGTTTTATTTGGTGTTACCAAACTGTTATAGATCAATGTAATGTAATTGTATTGTGCACATTAAAATTGAAATACTCAATGTATCCATTAATATTAAAGACATCAAAAAACGTCATGCATAAAAATCATAAACATATTACAACTATTTCGAAAAAGCTCACCTTTCATTAAGAAAATATTAAATATCTCAGAAATTAACGATTTTAGATATAGAGACTGGTTAATAAAAATGAAAACGTATACAGTGTCTTTCCTTTCTTAATATAAAATACAGGATGATCCATTAAAAAAAGATGAAAAAATAATGCATTTGTGTTTTGAATCTTCCTGTGTACAGTTTCCACGATACTGGCAAATTATCATTTTGCTCTAAAACTGTAACAATATAAAAAAGTTATTCCAATACAAAAACAATTTGAAGCTGTTTCGTGTGGACTACACAATGATTTTCAGACAAAATTGACCATAACTTCTGAAATACTTTGTATAACTCTGTCATTATGAAACATCCTGTATAATGCAGGTAATTTTAAAATATGTAGCTTAAGATTGTCTATAATTTTCGCACATAACTTTTTTGATATTTTCAATATTAATGGATATATTGAGCTTTGACTCACTAATACGTCACCCTGCATATATGTCGCTGCTAGAGTTTCTTGTCAATTTATATTGAAATTGAACAAGTAATTACATATCTTTTTTTTTTGATAACCGAGTGTACTAATAATATCCTATGAAGTGTTAGTGTAAAGCTTGAAATAAGGCATTTGTTACAATAATTTCTGTTAAGAATAAGAACAGGAACAGATTAATATTAATATTCAATTATAGACTAGCTAACGACGAAATGACGTGTTTAACAAGAAAATATTTCTATTATTAATTGATTATTGCCGTATAGCTTTACTTGAAGAATCAATTAATAAGTTTGGAAATATTTTATTTTTTTAAATAAAATAAGTATTTCTTACTATTAAACATGTTATTTAAGTCACTTATTTTTATAATCTTATAATCATTTTTAACAAAAATTATCCTAAAACAAATTTACCTTATTTAAAACTTCTCACCAACTAGTAGGGGCTTAAAAATATTGTTATATTGCAAAGTATTGTTGTCTGTCATTTTAATTTTGCAATAACTAAATATTGTTTAAAAGGAATATTCATGTGTACGTTTTGATCGATAATCAATATTATGTTTCACAAAGTTTAGAAGAATAAAATATAACAGAAATAAAAAAAAAACAATCAAGCTCTCTTCATAAATTCAGTACCTACTTATATAAATTGTCATTCAAAGTTAGCTGTACTATTTTTATAAGAGATTAGTAAAATATATATTGATATATTCTAGTAGTGTCCTGTATTGGTATACTGATTAATGGAATTAGGTAACAATTAAAAGATATTGCGCACATGCTAAAATTCAATTGACAATTTTTTTCGTTGTAAGAGATTAAACGAACCAGAAAAATACAAAAGCCTGTTCGTAGAAGGATATAAGACATATAAAGATATATCTTTCGGGTATTGCCGTGGTTGTTGTAACAAACTGACTTGATCATACTGTTAGCATCTTAGATCAGATGTCAGCTTCAAGATATATCTTTATGGAACAGTGGCCGTGAAAGCCTACATTCGAATATAAGACATATGTTTGTTTACAACAAAAAGGATCACCGCTACTTGAAAATTTCAACTTCAAATTCAATTTCACTTGCGCCTTAGTAAGTTTGTCAAAGTGGTCTTACATTCAAAACGTCTTCTCATGATATCTCAACTTTGCCCAGTCATTTTGGCTTGTTTGATACAAAAATCAGAAATTGTTAAATTGTCTACTCTGTGAAACATGTATTCTATGCCAAAAAGTTTTTTTTTTAATGAAGAATAGTGTAAATATAGCCACGTTTCCGAAGCATTTTGCATTTCTTCAAAGTAAGACCGTTGATTATAAAGTAAAGGACTTAGAAGTCTACAGTAGCAAAGCAGATCAACAAGTTTATTAGAGAAGCAGATAATGAAACCTACCTAATGCTAAAACTAATTTTAATAAGAAATCACGATTGCGAATGCGATGCTTGTCGATGGGAAGAGCTAAAAAAAATATCTACTGGTGATATAAACGACAAAGCAGATATATAGCTTGTGAAAATACCGAATTGAAAGAACATTTGTTGTCATTGGGCAAAGAAAAGTTGATATTGTATAGGCAATATTTATCTTTATAGCTAACCCAAATTCTATGCAATAGATTGTTTATAAATTACAAAAACGAAAAGTTTTGATTCAGCGTGTTACTTTCCAAAGTTTTGGAAATTAACAAAAGAAATTAAAGAATTGTTATAGCTGCGCAATCCTAAAAATTACACAGGCCATTGCTTTTGCCGAACTTTGGCGATGTTATTTGTTGATGTATTAGAAATACCATAAATTTAAAGAAACACGCTAGCTGGGAGTCTACCAATATCGCTCTAAGATACATAGACCAATTCACTTACAAATAAAATTAAAATTCAATATCAATTACATACTAAACAAATTGAATTTAATACTAACAATTGTTCGACTTTAAATATTATTATAAACAAGAATTAGAATGTTTCTAATTTTGTTCTACAAATAAATATTATAATGAAAAGTGCTTTATTGATTTATTCCGCGTGATGGCCGAAAAAAATAGTGTACGTAACTCACAGAAATCTGCTTTTTTTGACTCGCTCTTGTCTACTGCAACTATATTTTTAACTATATTTTTAACATCTAAACGATATCAAAATCATGTCATATAATTTTTTTCCTTCTAACATAAAACATAACTGTAATATACGCATATGAGCATTTATTACACATACGCGGTTATAATACCCCCATGGCATTAAGGTGATAGAGTATTAGGTGGGTAGAGTGATCGAGCCAGGTGTATTGACCAGGTGCATGCTGATAGACAAATGTATTAACCCCTGCTTGTACAAATCACTCAACCGTGCCTATGGAATACGTTTTGTTCTATTTTAAATTATTTTTACTTTATTATTATTTTAATTTGAGTTCAGTAAAAATGTATTTCGAAAATTTCATATAATTCGTATAGTTCGTTTTTCGTGCTAATCGTTCGATTATGTTGATAAAATAAAATCTTGAATTTACTAAAAAAAAAGATAATATAATATTCCATAAGATAGCGAGAAGTATGATGGGTCAAAAATAATTCGATAATAAACCAATATCACATCATTACATCAGGTATATTTGTACATATATACCTGATGTAATAAATCAATGCTTTATAAATCTCGCAGAACTATACTCCTACTAGCAAATTCGTACGAGTGGTTTATTACAACAAATAACCGACCGAAAATTCTTTATACTTAACACAGTTAACTTACGAAGATGTGAAAATGTAACCTTAGATATTAAAGGATTACTTGAAGCTAACAAATTAAATGCACACTTTGGTCTTGTGAGTAATGATGAGTATCTCATGTTTTATTCTAATAATGTGATAATTGTGATGAAATAAATTCTTCATTCTATTTTTCCTACAATGTGGAAGCAGTCACGTGTGATACCAGTACCAAAAACTAGTAATCCCACGACTTTTTCGAATCTCAGACCTATAAGTTTGCTACCTGTTTGTCAAAAATTTTAGAGAGACTTATTGAACAGTAGTTGGATACAGTTGCACTACAGCATTGTCCAAGATCACAGATATTATTTCAGAAACTGATCTAGGTAACATTACGGTTTTGGTGCTGTTGGACTTCTCCAAGGCTTTTGATCAAATCAATCATCGTCTACTATTATCTATATTGCATTATATCGGTTTAGATGCTTGTGCCGTTCAATTTCTTTCAAGTTATTGAATCGTCGAAATCAGCAAGTATGTATTGATAAAGGTACCTCAGACCTCGTATTCTTAAAATCGGGCGTTCCGCAGAGTTCTGTTTTGGGTACTCTGTTATATGTAATTTATACTTCTATGCTAATCTACGCATCGTTGTCTTCCTCTGAAATTGATGTAGCTGATGATGCAATTAATAGCAATTTACAGTAGGTTTTTGATATTTCGCGACGTCATTGTTTGAGTCTTAATAAAGACAATTGTTGTTTTATGGTATTGGATTTCGTTAAGCTCCAAACAGATGAAATAGAGCTAATTCGTAAGGATTCTGCGAGAAATTTGGGCCTCATTTTTGATAGCGAGAAGCGGGTTAGGACTAACACTACTGCAAATATTAAACGGGTATACCGGGTGTTCCACAAAAATTTCCAAAGGCTGTAATGTCTTTATTTATCATCTGATTTTAATGATCTATATATGAAACTGTAGGGTTTCGTAAAGATTGATTTTATCCATTGATAAAAGACGTACGACGTACTGCGAGTGACATGACATTTTGGCTGACGCGCACTGTACTTACAAGGGAACACTGGCAGGAGTCAACTCCCGATTTCTATTAAACTTTACAGACTACTATGTTTTGCATAGCTTTGTTTTTTCTTGTTCGTCAAAAATAGATCACTTTTGTGTAGAAAACGATGATACCTAATAAATTTGAGAAGCAGTAATAAACCATTAGTAATAAATTTTGATATATTTGACTTACACCTACATATGCATCATACTTTAGGATTGCAGGGAACGGGTCGATAGCCGCAGTGGTTAGGCGGCTGACTATCGTTGTGATGAGACGATAGTAGCGAATTTCAATTCTCTGGAAGGACGGTGACATTTTTTCAGAGAGTTGAAACCCTGTTCGACTTGCCGTTCGCTGTTGGGAGCAAAATGATTAACAGCGCGGCATTATAAAAGGCGATATGGTGCTGTCACAAAGTCATTTGAACACAATTTACATGATTTACATGGTTTCCGAAACCTATTTAAATGCGACATTTTGTAAGTATGTGTGTACTAATAAGCACTCTCAACGACCAGTGGAATAACACTCAACAAGTGTGCTTTGAAACAGACGCTCAAGTTTCCGTGTCACCTCTCTACTGTGTTCACCGCACTGCATCGAAAATTGCCCCTCTTTACCGAGTCTAGTTATGATAAAGGGATCACATTTTAAAAATATACAAACAACGCAACAATGTGCTGTCTAAAAATGTAGAACAAACTACTCGATAAGATAAAGAGTCGCATGAACAATAAGTTTAGTAAAGAACTCAAAAGCCACTTGCAAAATAATGCACTTTATATGTTTAACGAATATCTAAAATGTAATATAGCGTAGTTTATTTTATATATGTTTTGTTACTTATCTGTCATGTATGTATATTTTACTGCCCAAATTCGAAATTGGTCATTATCAAAATTGGTCGGCCGAATTGCATTGTCTAAACCTCAAATTATTATAATTATTAAGTACTATAAGGGCTTTTGAGTTTTGCTCCTGTGTAACGTATCTACAGGGTGGGGCATTAATGCGAGCAAGTCCAATTACTTTATGTCATTTCTCCATTTAAGCAACTTGTAATTCTAAAATTAATTTCACACAGGTCAATCATAGTCATACAGATCAATCATAGCTAATACTGCTTTTTCACTCAACTTTACGTCAGATAATGATAATTTTAGCGATTGTAGAATTGTATTTTCTCAGCTAAGCGGCAGTTTTCGTCTAATATTGCTATTCAACTAAACAGAATCAAAACCGTTTTTACTCAAAATCATGTTTTGGACTGATAGAAACACAAATAACTCCAAAACTATCGCATTTAGCTATAGGGAATGTTTAATAAATAATAAAGTCGGTGAAGAGAGGAGTTTACTCCAATAATAAAATACAGGGTGTTCCATTTGAAATAGGTGAGAAAATAAACATTCCGAGTTATGACTCGCCCTGTATATAAATATTGAATACGCCGATAAATAGATAATTTCTGATGAAAAGAGATCACATTAGAAATGTTTCTAGCGCAAATGAATTATTTTATGTGAAAGCCGTAGTACGGTAGGAGGCGCCAACTTTGTTATTAAATTAATGCAAAACTTCCCATATCTTCTACAGTAAACTGAATAACATAGCAAAACCCTATATTATAATAAGGGTAAGGCCTAGTAGAATCGTAAACCGTAAAAATATGCAGGGTGTTCCATTTAAAATGACGTAAGTTTAGTATACCTTGTCTTTATTTGACACCCTGTATAGTTAAAAATATTTTTAGGTTATAGCCCCTCGTGCGCTTCACCTTTTATCTTAATAAAATTTTCTCATTTCTCTTATAATACAGGAGTAATTGGACTTTCTCGCACTAATGCCCCACCCTGTATACCGGGTGTCCAGTCTAAGATGCAACGGTTCATAGCCGACTTATTATGAATTTTTTGAAAAAGTGTTTCAAATAAATGTTGCCTCGAATCAAATTCTACACATTTTAAAATTAGTATCAGTAATGGCGGACTTTCGGTTCTACTGTAAGTAGATTCTAACTTTATTATTTTAAAAAATGGAACACCCTATATATTATTGCATCTTTTGATTCCTTATTAAATTTAAAAGGCACTTAGTTAAGCTTACATTGAGTTTAAGTTGTACCGTTTTCGGTGATGTTTTTCGAAAAAAATGACATCTGCAGCGTCTTCGGTGTTACGGATGGTGAAAAACTGAAAAATCGGAAATTTCCCCAAAACCGTTGGAAATAAACTGAATAATATCCGTATAAAAACAGAAGAAAATCAAATTTTACATCCATTTATGTAAAAATTGCTATACCATTCCATTAAAAAAAATCAAGTTATTCATGATTTTAAAGTTGGAAAATTACAGATCCCTATTTAATCACCCCGTAACATAAATGCAACAATTTTCTAATAAAAGACGTACCCTCTTTCATGATTAAGCGAAAACCGAAAACCGCATGTTTCTAACTTTCGCAGTTATTTCCAAACACCGAAGACGCTGCAGATGTCATTTTTTTTTCGAAAAACGTCACGTAATTTGGAAACGGTACATACAGCAGAACCGGAAGTCCACCATTACTGATACTAATTTTAAAATATGAAGAATTTGATTCGAGGCAACATTTATTTGAAACATTTTTTCAAAACATTAATAATAAGTCGGCTATGGACCGTTGCATCTTAGGCTGGATACCCTGTTTATAGTACAATACAAAAAGAAGTAAATAAAATAAGACCGTAGTAAATTTGCGTTTAGCACTCTTTATTAAAGGCATTGTCTATAAAATAAAAGAAATGAGAGAAAAGATTAAAAAAAAATGTAGATATATTTGCTACCCTTGAAGGTCCCAATTAAAAGTCGCTTTAAAACTCTCCCTACAGCTAATTACACGTCGCTTCAAAAATCTCGCTACAGCTAAAGCCAAAGATCGGTGAAAGGGACAAAGTACAACGCACCAAATATGATTGCATTGATATACATACTGTATTTTAAATGGTGACAGATTTGAAAATTGAAAAATTTAAATAATTTTTTTTGAAATAAATTTTTTTTTATAAAAATCTATGCATGCGTTGTTTTGATGGAATAAATATTTATTTATATTACAACAATAAAAATCTATTATCTACTATCTATTATACCTATACTATACTATTAATCTATTTAATATTATATTTCATTTGGATACAAATTACGAAATGTTTTGGTTAAAAATAATAATAACAGTAATACCTATGTAATGACTACAACCAAAATATTTCTTTTGTACAGTATTCAATATTATAGTACTTTCTAGTGTATTTGTTAACACATAAAATGACTGGCTGAATATACGATGTAGTTAGTTTTTATTACTGATCGCTTTAGGTAATATAACATTAACTGACATAGATCCTGTATTAATGGAAATACATTACGGGGATTATATTTTTGACACTATTTCTTTCCAATGTCGGTACTCGTACATATGTATATTGAAAAACGATAGGATTTCTTCGTTTAATTAAGTACAATTTTCCAATACATCTACTGGAATATAACACAGTTCTTAATGATAAATTGAATCGAGGTTACAACTATTTATAACGATATGATATAATTCTACGATTATAGGAAGCAAAAATATGATTCAAAGCGCGTACAAAGCCTATTTACTTGGGAAGTGTATAAACACAAAGTCGCTGCATATGTAGATTAGATTATTTTTTTTATTGGTTCACTATACAGATAAACATACATTTCTTTCTTTGCTTCTACATCTATTGTGTAAACTGGTTTATTTATTTATTTTTCACAACAAAATGCAAAATAAGCAAAAATAAATAGGCTCGACTCTACGACGGCACACCTTTGTATGTAACACAAGCCTGCAAAAATTAATTTCATAAAAACTTTTTTGAGTATTTAGGGTTACAGTTTTGAAGGGTACTGAATCCGAAAATGACAACAATTTTTTCCCATCACCCACCGTTTTTTTCGCAACTCAGCACAATAGTCTGAACTTAACAGGTATTAGAGAGTCGAAAATATATTTTAAAAATTATTAAAGGTTTTATTTATCCAAATTAAATTTATTAACAACAAAAGACATTGTCAATTTAATTAACTTAATCCATTTTGATGGCACTGTACTTCCTTTCCCTCTTCTCGGAAAAGCCCCAATTGTTACTTTTTCTCTTGTGAGTAACACCTGGATTTCCTCCATGAAGTGACCAGCAGTAATCTCCCATCACAGTGAGGTTCCATCTACCCTGATATCTCTTCTCCATGACCTTAATATCCTGATGAAAACCTTTACCCTGCTCTTCACTGATAGTCGCCAAGTTTTCATGGTAAACATCCAAATGAGAATATAAAAAGTTCATCTGGCAACCAAGTTTTTCCACAACATTGGTAAAACATCAAAAAAACGGAAATTTGCGAAAAAATTGAGGATGATGGAAATTTTTCATTATTTTTCCTGAATTCAGCACCCAAAATCAATAAAGATCACGTTTCAGTTTCAGAAAAATTTTTAGGTCGCATAGGTATAATTTATGTAGTGCAGTAGCAGTGAAATATTTAACTTCGAAAGGGAGTCTCCTCGAACAAACGGTCATGACGGAACACTGTGTTACATACGAAACATAATTATAATAGTTATGTTTGACTTGTCATATGTATGACATTTGTATTTATAATAAGGTATCTCCTATTCAAATGCCATATGCATTTTTCTTAGTTCTTTGCGGATAATGTTAGCTACTCTGTTGTGTCTATTGGGATAGGATTTCGGAGCCAGTACGATGCTACTGGCGAGTATATGGTCCCGAGGGTCCTCATAATCTCCGCATACACGACACTGGGCGGTTGGTATACCTATGCTCTCGTAAAGATGAGTCACTTTAACGAAGCCAGGCTACCGAGACTTTTTGATCAATTTCATCGGATTGTATTTACCGTGCAGTAGTTTACTCATTCATTGTTGTTAATATCATTTCTGTGGGAATATTCGAGCTGGGATCATAGTTGTTGTTTGCCAAGTTCAGCGACGTAAGACCTTTGACTGTTTGTTGCCGATTGTTTTTTAGGACAATTTCGTTTGAATAAAGCATTATGCCTAATTTTTTTTAGGCAATTTAGAGATATTGGATGTGCCGTAAGATGTTATTCAAGGCATTCAATTCTGATATACAGATGTAGGCTTTTTTATTAAATTATATTTCGAAAAAAATTGAGCATTGAAGTTGAGTGTATTAGATTATTTTTTTCTTGTTGTCATCTTTACTATCATCCAACAAAGCATGTCAAGTTGTTTTTTCGTAACACCTTGTATACAAGAATCTCAAGAATGTAAACCAGTTGTTCCCAAACGTTTTTGTGTCGTAGACCCCTTGCCATGTTTTTCGGTTTTGGGTCAGAGTCACAACATCCTCAAACCTAGTTTCAAAATCTGATATGTTTCTTTTTTTTGTTAGGAGATTGGTAAAAGCGATAAGATAATGAATCCCCCTTTCCACTAAATTATGACTATAGGAAAGTTTGTTTTCCTCTTCAATAAATTAATTAAAAATGTCCTGATTGGCTATATTCCATAATACAGTATAAGTAACGGGTATGTTGTTTTGCATCCAGAATTGCTGATATCGGTACCAGTTTATATTACCATAGTCACAACATCCTCAAACCTAGTTTAAAGTTAAAGCCACTCGTTACTCGTTATTTAAAAGCTTGATTATGCACTAGTGTCATAATATACTATTTTACATCATAGGTACTTTTATAAATAATGTATATGTCTTTATATTATAAGATAGTATAATGTAAGTAAGTAGGTACTATCAGCGTATGTTGAGATCCACTATCGTGGACCCCCATTTTCTTTTTGCTGACGTAGACGTCTTGCAGGTTGTCATAGACACCTGGGGGTAGATATAGACCATTTTGGGAATCACTGATGTAAACGCTTGGAAAAGGAAATATTTTAGATTTAATAAAGAAAAAGGATAGCAGAACTGAGAGACACAATGCATTTAATTAGGCTATGCTGTATTTTATCCCCAAATAAATCTTGCTGTGATAGAACAATATCACGACTTCAAACGTCATTAGATTTCTTAAGTTTTAAATATGATAATAGACCTTATTCAGTTTAGTGACGATATCTGAATAGTATGTCTTCCAGTTAAAATATGAAGGTCAAGATGACCGTTTACATTTATATAAAATTAGATTTCTATGTATGAAAGAACATATAATTTGTTTTATTCAGACTAATTCGAAAAGTATCCCTTAAATTTAGCCAGTAAATTATTGGCTTTATTTTGGACGTCGGCGTAGGTTGGAAATCTACCAGTAACTATTCTCATATTTAGAGATATTTTAATCATCATCTGTAAGATTTGTAACAATTGTTTGCTTGTGTCTAATTAATTGGCTATGTAGCGTAAAAACAAAACCTGTTTTTTGTTATAGTTTGTGTTGTCTAATAATATCAAAAATGTATTACGCTGCGAACAATATTCTCAAAGAAAGACACTACATTTTTCATACTTTATAACTTTATACAAAAATTATGTTTAACTTGGACATGAATTAAATATAATACCTTGACAAACCAGAAAGCAAACATATTAACAATTTTTATTTGCTGTCGTTTCATAGTTATGTTGAAATACGGTTATTAACGAAAATTAACACGATGTGAAAAACAAATAAACGCACTTAACTACGCTTGCTACGAATGAGTGATCATACATATTTGGAAGATATTACCTTGAATCTAGTTAAATGTAATAAGTAATAAGTAGTATTTACTAAGTATTTACAAATGTAGATTAGTAACTTAATATGCATTGCACACATGTAATAGCATTTTTGCAAGTGTAATTATTATACCTTAGTATTCTGTACGAAAACTCCATGTTGTACAGTATCGAAGACTTTTATTAAATAAATCCAATGCGATACAATACAATACTTTAATTTTAACTTTACTTATTTTTTCGAAGTCTATAGTGAAACGCTAGTAGATGAACTAGTGATAACGAAATTTTCGAATATTTTCTTGTTTACCCCTAATTTTTCCTAACAAAACACCTATCAAGAAAAATAATATCTGCAACTCTTATCGATGCATCACTTTCAGAAATACCTATTTCCTTCCGATCTTCTTTGAAACAGGACGAAAGGGATATGGTAAAGCTATACGTCATAAGCAACGATAAATTTAAACATGATTAATTAATAACTGAATTAAACGATTTTTCTCTCGAAAACTGAGACAACTATAATTAAATAGTTATAAATAAACAACCATTATTTTTACGGATGATTAAACGTAATAAATAGAAAAAAATAGTTAATGACATCATTATTGTGTGCAAGTGTGGTTCTGCATATTTAACGCATAGAAGCTTGATAGAGAAAAGTTTGACAGTTTTTACATTGTGGAATTAATTTTGATTTATTTGAAAATTCAATAATTACCTTTGTTCCTTGAATGGTTTTGAGTTTGCAATTTTTTGTTGTTGTTAAATGATAGTCTATACATCAACATCGGTTTCATAGTTTTCCATTACCACATGTTTTCGACTTCAATACCGATAATATTTAACGTTACTAGTTTGTCTCCAATTTTGGCAACATCGCAAGTTCTTAAAAAATTTTAACCTTTGCTCTGATCGGCCTTTATCTTCATGTGAGGACCAGTTAATTTATTCTCAGTTCAAAACCTTGGCCACGACTCCATATATTCCTTCATTGATTGCTTTGAATTTAACTACGTAATTGCTCATTCCAGTTGAAGCTCGCTATTTATATAACTATTGGTCAATTTCGATGTCAATGTTTATAAAGTTTTGATATTACTTCGCATCTCTATCTGCGCTGGCAGAGACAATATCGAAGCTATTGTTTTCTTTCTTGCAATTGTTTGAAAATGCCTTCCGCTTTTTTTTAATATTTCGTATGATCTGTATGATTGTATCTTTTCTCTAAGGACTACACGCAATTTAGAAAAGGATAAATAGAGAAAAAATAAAGAAATACATAAATTTGTCTCAGAATACCATATCAGAACACAAAGATAAATTTTGCAAACACAGAAACGCATTTTTTAAATTTTTCATACAAATAACGGAAATAACATTTTCAAACTAATAGTTGAGCGTAGATTTTCACGACCGTTATTTACTGTATTGAAGTCTTACGGGTGTTGTCGCGTAGGTAAGTTTGTACTTCACATTTCGCTGATTATGCTGTCTGGTTCTGCCGAAGGTTTCTAAAGACTGATGTTGTTGTCTTCTGCTCCTCGTTATATACCTCGTTTCTTCAACGCTATGCTGATTTGTTACAGTTAGATGAGCTGCATCCATTACAGTATTGTGGTTACGTCGACGATTCTTCATAATTTCCAGTGATTCCCCTTTCAATCTCTGATGGTACTGCGTAGTTTTGGCTAAGACTTTAACGTTGTTATAATTAATGTGGTGGTCCCCATCTTGAAATAGGTGTTCAGCTACTGCAGATCTTTCCGTATATCCACGTTGGGTATCCCGTCAATGTTCATTAATTCTGCACTGGACACTTATTCCTGTCTGTCCGATATAACTTTTTGGGACGACTCTACGGGAAGGAAACCTACTTGAAGACCAAGAAACTGGACAAACTACGTAAGAAAAGGAACCAACTACTTGCTTCACTGGCATTTCTTCGTCGCTGCTGAGACCAAAACGTTACACCAACCTTGGTCAAGATACAACATCACCTAACGGCTGGCGCTGCAAAGAAGATAATTCGACGAACGGAGGACGTATTGACTAGAGAAAGAATACGTTTCACATACAACGAGTTGAATCGTATATCCGCCGAATTACATACACATTGAACGACCCAGATACTAGGCATTGTAAATAGCATTACATGCAATGGTGTAATACATGTATGCGTTAGAATGACGGAGATGGTAATACGAGGTATGGATGTACGGTGTTGTCAAAGTCGAATTATTGCGTTTTGTATTCTCGTATCTGTGACATGCTGACAATTTGCATATGTCAAAAATATTTTATTTCCACGATGTAATATAATGAGTATTTATACAAAGAAAGAACGCATAAGCATTATTAAGTGGTTCTATTTATCTGCGAGCGCAGATGAAGTTATTGGACGCTACATCTTTTCTTTCCTTAATCAACCAGTCCCTGTTAAACAATTTTAAATATTGTTCACCGATTTGAAAATACGGGCTGTATTACTAGCTGCTCAAGATGTAATAGCAAGCGTAATCGACAAGAACGGCCAAATACTGAGGAAAGAAGGTCAAAGTATGTGCTTTTGTGGAAGCTAACGAACCTAGTTCGAATCCTCAAATTTCTGAATGTGTTGATACATTTGTTCTCATTATCTCACAAAAGGCCGGTAATCTATATACTATATGTATATAAAAGAGAAAGCAGTTATTTACTACGCTTATAACTCAAGAACGACTGGACCGATTTCGATGATTCTCACCAATTCGGACTAGTCTCCGGCCAAACAAGAAGAATACCCAAGAAAATTCCCGAAATATCCCCGAAAAAAAAAAAAAATTATCAAGAAAATTTATTTTCCCATACATTTTGTATGGAGTGATTTTACGACGCCATCTTTATGATAGATGATGTTTATATTTACGTTACGTTGTGACAATTTTTTTTTTACAATTTTTTGCGACAATTGTTTTGCGGGACAAAGGGGCGGTACGGGACGGGTGGAACACGGGGGGTGGTACCGGACGGGAGGGACACGGGGGGGAGGTCGTACCCGTAACAATAAAACATTAAATATCTAAATCAATAGTTTTCTAGGCAGAACAAAGTCTGCTGGGCCAGCTAATACTCTATAACTGTGAAGTGAGTACAATATTTAAAATTGTTTGAATTTGATTTATTTTATAAATCTATCTCGTATCACCATCTTCGTCATTCATTTACATATGTATATTTCACCATCGCATGTAATGCTATTTACAATACCTAGTATCTGGGTCGTTCAATGTGTATATCATCTACATTTGGAATTGAGTGAGATACGGGATGAAGAGCTATCGAGAGTTGACAAAATCAGTTGTGAACATTCACAACACTAGTTCAATTCAACAACGCAGAAACACAAAAAGAAGTTCGACAAACTCAACGCTACAACAACAAGCCAAACACACGACCATGGAACTAGATATCGAGTGATTAACTTATCAAAACACCTACTTACAGAAGAAAAAAGAAAGCCCTAGAAAAGGGATTGAACTTTGCAGTTGTTCCCACCAAGATACCCAAGGAAGAAATTATTACCCAAGTTGAATCTGCTATAAGAAATCTACCAACTGAAGAGGTAGAAGAAATCAGAAATGGGACGTACCGAATACTGCAAAAAACCAAACCACCGACAAAGAATATCACTAAATGTGAAGAGAAACCTCTACAAGACCTTCATTCAAGAACGAAAACTTGATCGTCGTACGAGCCGATAAAGGAAATGCAACTGTAGTAATGGACAAGGAAGACTACAACCAGAAGATATCGGCAATAAGCTAAACAGGGACCCTACTAACAAGATTGAGACACAAATTAGGAAAGCCATTAAGGACTCATCTATACTCAAAAAAGAACAAAGATGACTACTTCTTTCAGAGAGTCGACCACCACAACTATACGAGTTGCCAAAGATCCACAAAACAGAAAATCCTCTCAGACCTATCGTCAGTATTTGTGGATCGCCCACCTACGAATTGACAAGGTATGTTGCTGGGCAATTCCAGCAGTACATCGGAAGAATTCAGAGCATTTTGTAGAAATACTTCAACAGCACGACATATTGAATGGCGATATATTAGTGAGTTTCGACGTAGAGTGACATAGAGTGTCTTTTCACGAATGTACCAGTAGACGAAACACTAGAAATCATCCAACAGT
This sequence comes from Holotrichia oblita, assembly GCA_023690525.1. Lineage (NCBI taxonomy): Eukaryota > Metazoa > Arthropoda > Insecta > Coleoptera > Scarabaeidae > Holotrichia > Holotrichia oblita. The sequence continues at coordinate 8,426,660 of CM043022.1, forward strand.
TAGGTAATACCAGAAGAACTACGAGAAGATTTAATAGAATTGGCAACACTTTACCTGACCTCAACATATTTCTTATAGAATAGAAGCTTTTATGAACAGAAGAGTGGTGCAGCAATGAGACCATCATTATCGCCGGTCATCGCCAACATCTTCATGGAAGCTTTGGAGCAATTGAGTTATTGAATCAAGCAACTTAAAACCGAAGTGCTGGTATAGATATGTAGACGACACTTTTGTTATATGCCAGTATGGACGAAAAACAACGACGAATTTCTGCAACATCTGAACAGGAAACACCGGAACATTAACTTCACCATGGAAATTGACAATAATAGCGACTTACCTTTTCTCGACGTAATAGTAAAACACGACGACAACCACAAGATAAACCACATCGTATATTGTAAGAAAACGCACAATGACCGATATATACCCACTACGATCCATCATCATCCGCAACAAAAGAGACTCGTATCAACACGTTGCTAAGAAGAACAGAGAAGATCAGTGATAAGAAACAGAGACCATCTGAGGTTCAACACGTACACAACACATTACGACAGAACGGTTACAAAACCAACGACATAAAGAGAAAAAGAAGGAGAATGTAAGTCAACTAGAACCAACAACTTACGCATATCTACCGTACATCGCAGGAATAGCGGATGGATTAAAGAAAACGTTAGAAAAGAAGAATATTACCACACGGTTCAACTATCAAGAAGATAGAGCAGTTACTGCCACCTAATAAAGATTAGCCGTATAAGCTATATATCAAAGGAATATACGAACATGTATGCAATTGCCGAAACAGTTACATCGGACAGACTGGAAGGAGTATCCAGTGCAGAATTAAGGAACACCGACCGGATACTCAACGTGGATATACGAAAACATCTGCAGTAGCTGAACACCTATTTCAAGATGAGAACCACCGCATTGGCTATGACAACGTTAAAGTCTTAAGCAAAACTAAGCAGTACTATCAGAGATTGATACGGGAATAATCACTGGAAATTATGAAGAGTCCCAATAGTTTCAACCGACAAGATGGGTACCTACAGACTGAGCAATACCTGGTGAATAATTTTACAAGATCGTCGGCGTAACCACAGTACCATAATGGATGCAGCTCATCTAACTGTAACGAATCAGCGAAGCGAAGAAGAAACAAGGTATCTAACAGAAACAGAAGACAACGACATCAGTCGTTAGAAACTTTCCGAAGAAATACAGAATGGTCAGCGAAACAAGTGCAAATTTAAGTTTGACACATTTTCAAATAATTTATTTTAAGTGCTATAGATATATAGAGACATACAGAATTTTCATCAATTGAATAAAAAATGAACGTATAGTTCATAAATCATAAGTTTGTAAATAATTATTTTAAGTGTTTAGAGACATATTTTCTGAATAATTTGTTTATCATGTCTTGATTTGGCCTATTTGTTTAAGCAACTGGTGTACCTAATAAGCTTTTCTATATAACTATAAATTGAGTTGAGTAGTAAACTTGTCATGGAGTTAAAATTTGTATTTTATTGAAATAAATTTTATAAAGTATTCCAATGCTTTCCTTTTTGTATTTAGGAGAATAGCGTTAACTATTAACAATTGATATCGACTTATTAGATTACCTATAAACCAAACACATACGTGATTAGAATATTAGTTACAAAATTCAATGTATGCATGCACGTACGTAAGTACGTACATAGTGGATAATACGAAAACCGAATCAAGTATGAATCAGATTAGCATTAATTATCCCAATATGTAAAAACGATAAATACTTCATCAGAGAGGTTTCGCGCTTAGTCTACTGTTAAACTAATGCGAGTTATGTATTCACACATGCATACGTAATATAGGCACGTCGTGAGTCATGTTTCGAATCGTCTTAATAGTGCTTTTTGCTTCCATTTCGATATTAGCGACACCGATATCACAGTTTCGCGTAATTAAAGAATGGAATTACATAAATTATACGTGGATTAATTATAAACACCAAGTTCATGCGTTATCATACGATAGTTATGTACCCGAGAATAATCTTATGGCTGGTATTAATTTTTACGACGGATATTATTACCTGGCTATACCTAGGATGAAATCTGGAATACCTGTTACTTTGGCGAGGATAAATTCAGCAAATCCCAGACCTGCTCCTTTATTAGAACCCTATCCTTCATGGGAATTCAACGAACTAGGTAACTGTACGTCTTTACAAAATGTACAAAATATTGCGGTAGATGAACAAGGAAGATTATGGATTATAGACGGTGGCAAAACTGGAACCTTAACTACAAAACCCAACACTACTTGTTCTGCAAAACTTGTAATATATGATATAAAAGTATCGAAAATTTTCGCAACCTACACTTTTCCAGATGAAATTGCTAACAAAACTTCCAGTTTCTTATACGATTTAGTGGTGGATGATTCAGATGGAGGTTACGCTTATATCGTCGATAATAGTAGACTAGATCCAGGTTTAATAGTATTTTCGTTAAAACAAAATACATCGTGGAAAGTACGTGATTCGAAAACCATGGGCGCCGACCCTTTAGCAGTCCAATTCAAGATCAACACTGAAACGATTAGGACGCCAATTAATATTGCCGGTATAGCCCTTGGTCCGAAAACAAACATAAATGAACAAAATATCACATTAAATGAAGATAGACAAGTATACTTCTGTCCAATATCTAGCTTTCATGTATATTCAATCAGCACAACTTATTTAAAAGATAAAAGATTTTCGAATGGCGGCGATGGTGATTTCAGTCAATACATAATGGATGTCGGCATAAAAGTAGCTCAAAGTGACGGCATGAAGATGGATAATAAAGGTATCTTGTATTATGGACTTCTACCTAGAGCGAGCATCGTTAGATGGGATTCTAGCACGCCGTTTATTACTGGTCAACAAGTAATAGCTAGAGATGACAACTACATTCAATGGCCAAATTCATTTGCTTTCGATGATGGAGGAAACATATTAGTTTTGACCAATAGACTAGAAAAGTATATTCAGAATAAAATGTCATTAAGTGAACCTAATTTTCGAATTCTGATGGCTTACGTGGACGGAAAAAGTTACGTATATGATGATGAGACATTAGTATATTCAGTTTATGAAACGGACAATCAAAATATTACTGCTAATTCAACAATTATTTCTCATGGCTCAACTACTCCAAGTAAACAAGAAACTACAACAAGCGCACACAAATCGTCTGCAGGACACACTAATAGTACAATACTTGACCACAGTATTACAGCAGAAAATGAAAATAAAGGCGAAGAAAGCACTGAATTTCAGAATGAACTTACTTCAGTTACTCCAAAAATGATTGAAAGTGAACATGAGGCAACTACCATAACCACCGAGAATAAGAAAGTAGAGAATAGTATTTCCACTGCAGGAGATAATGGCCAAGCAGCACCTAATTGTGCAGTTACAAAGTGTTATATCTCATATCACGCATTGGTGTGTATAATCTTTTCAATAATTAAATATGTGTTGTAAATTATACTTTTTGTACATACATATCTATATTAATTGTTGTAGATATATCTTTAAGCAATACGGAGACGTTTCATTTTACTATAAATTATCACCATGTATAATACCAAATAATATTACGCAATTGTTTAAGTGCCATATATGTATATGTTAAGTACTAAGAAATAAATCGCATGAATATTTGTGTACATAAACAATCTATAGTGTGTTGCTAATTATTCTGTTAATCATGTTCGATTTAATTTTTGATATAGAATCCAAAACTCATTATTTTATTCTGTCTAACGCTCCTACGTTAACAGATGTTATTGCGGATATCCAACCGATAAGTGTAAATATATATATTTATTTGTAACGTACACTTCAACAATAACATATTTTTTAAATACAATTTCAATACTCTTTCGGTAAAATATAACTATATTTTACAAGGTCAGACAATATATTTTGTTTAATTTATTTAGAGATGTTACCTACTTGTAAACATACAAATGTAGGATGACCGTTTGCTTAGTCATAATATATCAGAAATGATTCACGTGATATATCCTATGTATATATAGAGAATTATAATGTAATAAACAAAGAAATAAACTTTTATATAGCCATAATTAAAGTTATTTCAGTATGTGAATTACCTTACAATTTACAAATTCCATTTAAGAAAATAATATTTGGCATATAAAACACTGCACTTAAAACTGATATTTATAACTATAAAATAAAACAAAGTTAAAACACAAAAGAATAGAGCTAAATTCATTACGTTTTTTTCTTTGTAAAAGACTACATCTAACATAAATATAAATTCATGAACATAATTCTTTAATTTTTTAAAAACTAATCGTTTTATTTCAAATGTACTAAAAAGCAAAAAAAGTCGTAGCAAGATACTGAAAAATTGAGAGGTGCAGTATATTTGGTTGCATGTATTTTAGCGTGTAAACCATTAACTTTAACAAAGTGTAATTGTTATTTAATCGTGCATCAATAATTAGCTACCCTAACGATGTATATGCCGTTATCTCAACAAATGACACTCGTAGAAACCTAAAAACAACAAAACCTGGAGTTAAGTTTTTCTTATCTATTCTTAGTAATATTGATATTACAAAATTTCAACACTGAAGTTATGATTTGTTCGCTTCAATTGATAGTACCATCATGTAGGTATACTGTATATACATATACATATCATGCATCTATGGTCAGTGCTTGGCTTAATCACGAACAAAATTAGCTCGAGAACTTGAAAACCATAACAACTAGAATAGTGCTCTCCTCGACATTTTGTAGAAGATTTCATGCTCTACAAAAAAAGTCTCACAAGTTTTCTTGATATCTTATACGGTTAATGCTGGATTCGCAAAAAAAGGGGAAATATCGCAAATATAACCCTAATTGTCCCTTTCTTTGCAAACGTAGGCTTAACGACAGAAGATATCAAAAAACATTTAAGACTCTTTTTGAAAAGCATGAAATCTTCTCCAAAAAAGTGTAAGTTATCGAGCTAATTCAGTTCGTGATAAAGCCGAGCCCCGATCATAGGTGCAAGATAAGTATTGTATATCGACTTTGTATATTTTACAATTTAAAATGTATCCATAATATAACGAGTATTTAAGAAAGAAAATATTTCCCACGTCTCCAATGCATCTTCGTACTTTGGTGTTAATAGCCACAGTTTGCCTTTTATTTACCTTACTATCTACTCTATTTTTTTTTCTCATTCCTTTGTACTTCTCTTTAGCTTATTAGCTTTTGTGAAATCAATAAAAAATGAAGCTTGGTTAAATTTAATATTTTGCAATGGAAAATATAAGCAACACAATATATTGCGGCAACCTCTTCGGAGAAAAATAAAATGAACTTAATAAAATAATCTTTCGCGCGGAAATAAAGCACAGACCTGCGCAGGTTACACTGCAATACCTAAAAATATTTGACAAGCTTACTAAATATAGAATAATAAACAATTAAAATTACTTATTCAAAGTAATTAGTAGACTCAGTAAAGAGGAGCAAGAGTCAGTGCGGAGGATCACATGAAGAGGCAAAGTGCGTGCCACGGAAACTCGACCGTCCGTATCAAAACAAACTTGTTAGGTATTATTCCACTCGTCGTTGTGAGTGCTTATCAGTACACTCATACTTAGAAAATGTCGCATTTAGGTACGTTTCGGAAAGGGTGTATTTTGAAGAAACTAGAACACGTAATAGCGAGTATGCCGGATTTAGAATACGAAGCTGATAGAATTAAATGTATAAGGTGCGACAACTATCTGATGTTTACTGGCAGGTGGAATTGTGAACGCCACCTAACAAGTATAAAATACTATTCTGCAATCCGTAGCAAACAATACAGTGAAACATTAACATTTCATATAGCTGTTTGTTTTATTCTATGTAATCTACCGTTCACTTTACTAAAAGAAGCATTTGTTTCCTTCTGGAGCAGGTCTTCGGATTATACATTACCAAGTCGGACATCGATAAGAAACGTTATGCCGTCTGCTCGTGACTATGTTGAACGAAGAATTAAAGCAGAATTGAAAGATAAAAAATTGTGGTTGTGTTATTTGAAAGTATTATTGCAAAGAATTCATATTTTCTTATACTAAGACAAATTTGTGAAGGTGAGTCGAAAGATCCATTAAGTTGTCACAAGGGTTACTTTAAATTTGCAAATATATCATCACTTGATGTGGAACGGTCGTTTTCATCATTAAAAAATATTTATTCCGCACACCGTACTAATTTGACTGAAACAAGTGTGGAAACATATTTAGTGATTCAAATATTTAATATATGTCACCCAATTTGTGATATCATGGAAACTTTTTAAAACAGTAAATGTTTCAGCACGTTATATAATATATTTTTTGTCATTATTTTATGTGCAAACATTCATGCGTCCGCATCACCTATGCTTACTCATGAAAGTCACGAATATAAATGATACGGTTACTCTGCTCCTCCACATTGTTCTCCGCACTGCACTGCACAAACTTGCTCCTCTTTGCCGAGTCTAGTAATTATGCAATAATACATCAACTTAAAAGAAATTTATTATTATGTTTATCAAAATGCACAGTTGGAACAATTGACATCTATCTCTTAAATATTGAGATTATCGGAAGAGCATAAAACAGTGTTGTATAACTTTATAATTAAAATTATTTCTGACAAATCAATCTTTTTTTTGATAACATCACCTTAACAATTATATTCAACTGTCCATGATATCTATTAATTAATTAATGAGAAAGTCCTACTACATTTATTGAAATATTGTAATAAACATTACATGTAGATAACTATGTTGACGTGTATTTCAGCATTAAAAACGATTTAAACGTTGAAAACGATACTTCAGTGTACACGAACGTAGGTTAACATATTTTCAAGAGATCGCTTTAGCGTATGCATCTCGGCGACACCCCAACAGTTACAAATTGAATGTTGAATTACGATAAAGTTTTGTACGAGTTTTGTGATACAAACTGGATATTTTGTAGTCCTTTTGTGTTCTAAATATTGGCATTTCTTTTTCAGGAAACGAAAGAAAATTCTAAATATTTTGCTTCCAGTTTTATACCTGCCTTCGTTTTAGAGATATTTGAATTTCTAACTGGGAATGCCATAAACATACCAACACCCGGACAAAAGAAAATGGAGAAACAATGTCGACAAACTTTTATACCGTTTTGCTGATCCTGTTTTCAAAATTTGTTTTTTTTCTGCCTAATACGTCGTATGATGTCGGATACCTTTGTAATCGTGGACGATAAGACGAAGCGGCCAAACGAGAAAGAAGTTGTTTTATACTACTGTTATTTTCTTACTTTTTTAATTAGAAATATCTTAATACCACTGCATGATAGTTGGGACTAGAATATAATTTTACTAATTATTTTTGTAATCTTTGAATTTTGCATCAAAGTTTCAGACTAATTAGGGTACGCAAACAAGGGGAACTGAAATAAAACTGGTACAAAATTTTGATCGTAATATATTCTGAATTGCCTTTTGTCAGAGTGCTGGTATATCTACAGCAAAAATCTTTGGGCTAATTAAACTTTTAATTTGCCCCCTTTGGTTAGACATATTATAAAAACGTATAGTAATTGAATTTGTTAAATCTGCTAGTGACGCAGTTCATTATTTGTGGGTTAAAAATGCTTCAAAAACAAAATAATACATAATAGCTAACTGGTCTGGATAAAAAAAAACTTTGTTATTAAATTTTATATCTTTTGATCATTTAAAGCGCAGTAAATAGTTTTGCCGTTACCCTCCAAGTATCAGCAATGTTTTTTAGATTCCGCAAATATTTGTCTGCTGAAGAATTTCAACGACTGAGTTACTGGGCGCTGCATAGATAAATACTTTAACGTCGAAATCCACTATACCACAATAGTTATGAAATAACAACAATGCAAAACATTGTACTTTGTACCTATATCAGCTAATTAATTCTACCTATTGTCCACTATATCTTCTACTAGTTTAGAAAAGCAGCAATACAGAAGAAGCGAAAAGAGAATACTAGAAAAAATTCTGCCAGGAGCTGGAAGGAGTCCAAGAGTGCTCCAGAATTCGTAAAGTTCTCGCCAAAGAAGAACCCTGCAGAATAGGGACACTGAATAAGCCAAACGGCGAAAAAGCCGAAACAGAAGAGCAGGTTCTCAAACACCTCTTAGAGGTGCACTTCCCCGGCTCTAAGACCATTCTCACCCAGACTGGGGGGGAAGATACCTAACTTAAGAGCGCGGAAGGAAGACTGGAACCTCGCACGAAAAATAATTCAAGTCTCTAAAATTCGATGGGCCATCGAATCCTTCAAACCCTTTAAATCGGCGGGAACGGACGGCATATTCCCGGCACTGCTCCAACAGGGCCTCAAAACTTTAGAGAAAGTAATTGATAGACATCTGAGGGACTCTGTATTGACAAATCAGCCTTCTAAACGAGAACCAATATGCCTATCAACCTGGAAAATCCTCTGAGCAGGCTATTATTCATGAGCTTGCTCGGCGAGCAGAAATTGCTTTAAGCAACAAAGAAGTCGCGCTGGCCACTTTCCTTGATATAGTGGGCGCCTTCGACAGTCGGTCCTTTCTGTCGATGGGTAGGGAACTGCTAAGACGTGGAGTCGAGCCAACGGTTACAAGGTGGATCGACGCCATGATAAGAAACAGAACGGTTCATGTGTCACAGAACCTCTGCACTATAAAGGCGATCGTGGCAGCTGGCTGCCCACAGGGCGGAGTGCTGTCACCCTTGCTGTGGTGCCTGGTGGTGGATAGCTTGCTTTCCGATCTTCGGACGGCGGACGCAATTTACATTCCATTCCCCAGGGCAACTGATGTAAATAAGTCGTAAATCGCAGTTGCTTCGCTCCAGTCAGTACCAATAGCAATCAACTTACATAGTCGGAAGTAAGAAAATGAATTTTATATGGCGCAGTTAGGTGCAGTTTTTGCGGTTGGCAGTGTATGTTGTTTTCTTTTTGTCGTCACTTCTGCTTACGTATTTTAAATAATCATTTCAAATTTATATTCAACATTGCGTTTCTTACACTAATTGCGGCTGAAGTTGCTTGTGTAGCATCTAAATAACTTCTTATTTCTAGTACGTATGTCAGCTGGTATTTCCCATATTCTTTGTTATGAAGTATCAACATATAACATTTGCTAAAAATTTCTTCGCCAGTTTCTGTACTATTTCAGTCAATATTTGTTAATTTTTGTACAAATATGTACACTACCATCCATAAATTTGGAAGCAAGGTGAAATACCTTTAAAATAATACAATTGGTAGGCATATCGTGAAATCGTTAATACCTATTATAAATTATTCTATGCAAATATAAAATTATTACACATAATCCGTAAATTCCAAATATCTATACGTACAAATTCCACCCAAATACATTTTATTGCTCTTTTCCAAAAATATGACTATTTTTTGACGGGGATGGACTAGAATACCTACAGTAATTACTTGCAGTCATACGTTTAGTACTACTTAGGTAATCGTTTGCTGCATGTGGTAAAGATTATTCAGATTTTATTACTTTCCTATGCGGAATTAGATTTTTGAATTCAGTGCGCAAATGTAACAATTTGGTAAATTACTGAACGTATAAACGCCAAAACACACACAATTAGACTGTAGAACAGCGTTGTACCTACTATTTGCAATCCTTGCGACGAAGGGATTTCACCGAAAGCTATGCATTACACATTGGGTCGGAGAAAAGAGACAGGACAAAATCTTGGTAGAAGACGAAGTGGGCGGCCAGAGGTGACTTTTGGAGTTGAAGATAGGTCGGCACCGCATATTGCATCGCACGTTAATACACAAGGACGCGCAAATGTTTCTGTTATCACCGTTAAGAGGCGATAATTGGCAGCAGGTTTAAAGGGATGCATTGGTCGAAAAAGAACCGTTTTTGAAACGTGTATATATGTATATAGAAATGATTCACATAGGCAAGAAAGCATGCAAACTGGTCACTGGATCATTGGAACGTCTTATGGACCGACGAATCCAAATTTGAGTAGTTTGGTAGGAAACGGAGATCACCAGGGGATAGAGCTAGTGTGGCCTGCCGTCCGTCAAATACGGAGGTGGTCGTGATATGGTTTGGGGTTATTTTGCTGGAACAGCTACTGATGATTTACTGAAAATTAATGGTACAATGGAAAAAGAAGAATATTTTGATATTTTGCAAAATCATGCTATTCCGTGTGGAAGCCGTCTTATTGGTGAGCCATTTGTGTTCCGGCAAGACAATGACCGTAAACATACGGCTCAAATCTGTAAACCCTGTTTAGAGGAGGAAGCAGTAAGAAATTAACTAAAATTAATGGTTTGGCCTCCTCAAAGTCCGTATTTGCCCTTCCATCGAGCTCTTCTGGATGAGCTCGGTCAGACAGCGACAATCTCAGAACACCCAGCAGCTATGGGAATATTTACAGAACGTACGTTATATTGACGCGGACTGTCTCGAAAAATGCTTAAAATTTATGCAGCGGTTATCAAAGCTAAAGGAGGTCACATAGACGAAAATAAACTTACCAGCTAAATAATACATAAATATTATTATGTTTGAATAAATTTACTTTTATTTGACGATAGCCACTTATGTTGTATAAACTCATTAATTATCATAATAAAATTTTGCTGTATCTGTGACTTTTTGGAAAGTATGTTGCTGCTTACAAACTTTTGGACGGTAGTATATGTATTTAGAGCATGTAAGTAATTCACTTTCTTAAGTGACAAAATTTTAATAACATCAACTGCCAAGTAATGATAATAATGTCAGTTTTGACAAATATACTCAATTTTTTGCAGTTATAATTTATGTGTAGAAATTTAGTTATTGCACTCTTTTTATATATCTTAATTCACTATTATACAATACTATTTGCTCACGGGATTCTTAAAATATTAAATCGGCAGCGTTTAATTAAATATGACGGAAATTTATCAGAACAACAGCAGTCGATCAGACGATTATTTGGACATGGAATATTTGACCACTTTGCGTAATATAAAACCGTATATTACCTGCATTATGAACAATCATTACATCGAATTAATCAGAGTCTGGTTAGAAAAATTAAGCGACATTAACGTACAACACGATAAAGCTCTTAGAAATATATATCTTGTTGAGCTAGGAAAACAAATTGTTAGTGGAGTATTTGTAGAACCATTCATTGATCCGCCGGGACACGGACCTTTACTACCCTTCAGAAATTCATGGCGATTTAATAAAGATGAGGTAAGCGCAATTTGAAGCTTTTTTATTACTAGGTATATATAGGAGAAGTAGTTATGTAGATATGACGTGCTTTGGCTATGATCACATTATATTTGAATAAGAATTCTAACTAACACCGATGAATAATTCCTACGGCGTCGTCCGAACGTATTCTGTCAAATCCTGTCGATGATATGATAATTCATCGTGGGTCAATTTAGTAGCGGCAAGCGGGAAACAGCGAGCTTGCATTCAACAATATAAACACACACTCGGCAAAGAACGCGAATGAGTCGATTCAAATATAGAATAACACTGTCCGAACTGACATCAGACACTCTGCTGTCTGCTATTAAATTGAACTATCTTTAGTAACCTCAAATACCATGTTATCCTAGCGAAGTTATTTTATTCGGACGAATTCGCAGCTATTCTTTGGTTAAAATGCAACTACAAAACAAATTATTCCAATACAGACTTCAATGTATTATGGTAACTTTTATTATGAGCTGCTACTTCATGTTATGAGATACTTCACGACTATTCTACAGGGTGTTTCAGAATAAGATGCAGATCCTTAAGGGTGTCAATCCTTCCGTGATTTTATGAAGAAACGTTCAAATAAACCTATGTCCTAGACCTCTTAAATTTTGAGCTACAGGTATTCAAGTTTTGAGAAAAAAATCGTTTTTTTATCATAACTTTAATATCTTCCTACACATTTTTTATCTTAGCTGTTGAAGGTAGCCACCACCTGCAAGTATACATGCTTCAGCTCTTTTCCTCATTGAGTCTCGTACTCTTTGAAAAATTCCTGGAGTATTCCTGATAGTGTCACAACAAAGTATTATGCGATTTCTCAACTCCTCTTCAGTGTGTATTGGGGTGCTATAAACCAAAGTATTAAGGGGTCCCCACAGGAAAAAATCTAGACTGTTTAGATCTGGGGATCTAGGTGGCCACGACTGTGTTCCTCCCCGCCCTATCCAGCAACTTCTATAAAATTGATTTAAAAATTCCCGCGCCTGGAGACTGAAATGTGCAGGTGCACCATCGTGCATAAACCACATACGATGACGGATTAAAATAGGAACGTCGTCTAGCAATTTTGGTAACTCTGTAAACTCTGTTCAAGAAACTGACGATAAGCGTTTCCGTTCAATCTGCCTGGTAGAAAATAAGGCCCATTTAAATAATCACCAATAATTCCAGCCCAAACATTTACCGAAAATTGGTTTTGTTGGCAGGATTCTGTGATGGCATGTGGGTTTTCTTCAGCCCAAAAATGATTGTTATTAAAATTTCTTATTGCGTTCCTGGAAAAATTAGCTTCGTCCGTGAATAAAATTTTGGCGTCAAATTCAGGATTTTCGGTAACCATTTGAAGAAACCATTGGCAGAAATTTATACGTAATGGAAAATCCCGAGTAAGTAGGGCCTGGACCCGTTGAATATGATAGGGATGTAACAAAAAATCATGAAGAATTCTCCAGGATATGAGTAATATTTAAAATATTTCCAATTTGTCTGGTACTCATCTCAGGGTTTTGTTCCACTAAATTTAAAACAGCTTCTTCGGTTTCCGATGTTCGTGCGGTATGGTGTGCCCCTTTTAGGTAGTTTTTAGGTTGAAAAGATCCCGTTTCACGTAACTTTCTGCGGGTTCCTGATATCGTTCGGGCATCCGGAACTATTCTATTTGGATACCACTCCTGGTATAATCGTCTGGCTTCATATGTATTGCCGTCAGCAAGCCCGTACAAGTAGTGCATATCAGCAAACTCAGCAAACATTTGTGATATTTACCATGATACTTATACGTTTTAAATGTATTACGATTTTAAAATTTAATTTAAGTGCAATTTTCGTGTACTTAAATAACTATCTGTCAAAACTGTTTGGCATTATCTAATTATTTCGCCATTGCAATTGTTTCTAGTTGTAATCACGAAAGATGATCCCTGCGTCACTTACATATAACTCAATCAACGACATTCAAAGAATAATCTTCATATCCAAATATCTATTTGTATGACAAGGACAGCCTGAATTTCGAAACTTTGCCTAGCACAGACGTACGGCTCGTGCAATTCACTTGAATAAGACAAAGACGAGATTGGTTCGTTGTCTGCGCTTACGCTATATATTTCCGCTTTTTCACTTAAAAATTTGACATATATTTGACAGTTCCATCAAATGTCTACGGAGATGCATTGTCAAATGTATGTCAAATTTCGTAAGTCAAGAAACGGAAATATATAGCTTAAACACAGACAACGAACTAATCCCGTCTTTGTCTTATTCAAGTGAATTGCACGAGCCGTACGTCTGTGCTAGGCAAAGTTTCGAAAAACAAACTGTCATCCAGGCTGTCCTTGTCATACAAATACATATTCGGATATGAAAATTATTCTTTGAATGTCGTTGATTGAGTTATATGTAAGTGACGCAGGGATCATCTTTCGTGATTACAACTATACAATATTTAACATGACGCCGAAGTACTGATTTGATTCATACAAATCTAATTGATGACGCAGGGCTCATCTTTTGTGATTACAACATAGCAATAATTATACCCATTTAATGATCTTTATTTTTTTGATCGGAAACCGTTCGTCGGACGAAAAAAAAACGGGAAAACAAATTTACCTTAAAATAAATGGAGATTTTAAAAATGATTTTTATTTTAAGAAAAAGCAGTGGCGTACATAATATTTCTCTAAAAATATCTAGTCCACATCCTATACGGACGCCACTGAATAAAACATTAAAAAAATGTCTATATCAAAAAATAGCTGTTGTTGCTTAGAAGGCATATGCCAAATTTTATTAAAATATCTAGAAAGATATTAAAGTTATGATAAAAAAACGATTTTTTTCTCAAAACTTGAATACCCTGTAGCTCAAAATTTAAGAGGTTTATGACATAGGTTTATTTGAGCTTTTCTTCTTAAAATCACGTAAGGATTGACATTCTTAAGGATCAGCATCTTATTCTGAAACACTCTGTATATAAACAGATTAGGTGACCAAGAAATGGCTAGTTTTAGATGATCAAGTTATTACTTATTTTTATATATTATTTTAAAAGACTGATGAAATTATCCACGACTACCGTATTTATTCTAATTAGCGCCGGTATTCCAATAACCGTGGCATTCTAATAAACGTAAGAAGATAATGTCTAATGAAATAAACGCCGCACTCCAATAAACGCTGTCAACAAGTCACGTTACAATTATTTTGAGATGGACAGTATTGCAGTGAGAAAATAATAATATAACCTAGGATAAGTGACTGCAGAAAGCAAGAAACGACTTCAGGTTTGTACATGTATGTACATGTTCATTTCTGTACACCTACTTAATTTCTGAAAAGATACCCAGTTAACTAATTATTTTTCAGTTGAATATATGAAAAAAGCAAGACAGAAAGAAAAAAGAATTATTATTATTATTACCTATTGATTGGATTTTGAAATAATAAAAAATATTGAGAGTATCACGATGAAATATTTACCAAAAGCGCAAGAATTCTGTAACGCTTTTTTTTAATGTGTAGTGGGTGCTTAGTTGCAGTGACTCCGTAAGCTGTATTACTTGTCTGGCTATCACTGCAAGTCTCGCTGTGTAGTTTTGTGTGTGTAAATTGTGTTCAAATGGCTTTGTGAGAGCATCATATCGCGTTTTATAATGCCGCGCTGTTAATCACTTTGTTCCCAACAGCAAAAGGTATATATTTTCTTAGATATTCTGAATCTGAATCTACAAAAGAGTATCTTTTATCAGGTGTTCGTATACCTAAAATGGAAGGTGAATAAGTTATAACGATTTAATTAGTCTCCGTACCTAAAATAATGCTCAAATATGTGAATTTACTGAAGCAAGGGTGCTCATTTGTTTTACATAGTTACTTGCCACTTATTTTGACGTCTGTCATTTTAGTTAGTTGTTCTCGCGTAGGTACAGAATACTTTATAAATTCAATGGTTCACTCTACCCACTCTGACTACTTTACCCGTCTTTCCCCTACACTTAGGGAATAAATCAGCACCAGGACAATAATTAGGATAAACCATGCGAGTATTTATTTTACAGCAACAACAAATTATTGTATTTGTTACCAAACATATTGTAATCTTAGTATTTTTTTACAGTTTTTATTTTACCTGTAATAACATTGTTTTCGCTTCTGTACAATACATTTTTCTCAGTATATGGTTTCATAATGGATTAGCATTGATAATAGACCAAATCAATTAATCATGAATTTATTTATTATGAAAAGTGGATGTAATCGAATAGTAAAATAAACGTATCGAACGTTTAGTAAAAGATACTAACATTTACAACCAATGATCAGCAAAAATTTCTAAGAATTTTTAAGATATAAAAAGTTTTAGCAACCGATATGTTCGTAGAACAACGGTGAAGAACAATATCAGTTAAAAATTTAGATTATCTAGGAATTCTCCTAGATTCTTCCAACAAACGGTATTTGAATAATCAACATAAAGTAAATTTACATCAAAGGCCTAAATAATTAGTAATAACAAATTAGGTAAAATTAAAATAATAAAAAAGACAGTAGAAAAATTATCAGAACAACAATAACAATAACAATAACATAAATAAATAAGTTATCCAAATGGTTAGATATGGCAACCGTTTCTATTGAGGCATTCTATATTCAGACACGTATTCGTATAATTGTTGCTCTTCGAATAGCATCTGATGTTATTTGCCTAAAGGATCTTTATTCCCATAATTCAATGGGAAGAATTTACGAAAATACGATTAACAAAATGACAGACGTCAAGTAAGTACCTATGTAAAACAAATGAGCTAAGCACCCTTGCTTCAGTAAATTGACATATCTGAGCATTTTAGGTACGGAGACTAATTACATCGTTATAACTTATTCGCCTTCCATTTAAGGTATAGGAACACCTAATACGGATTAAAAGAGAATCTTTAGTAGAATCATTATATCTAATAAAATATATACGTACCCTTCCATTAAAAAAAAATCTACTTTCCCCAGATTGGACTTATTTATAAACAACTAAGTTTTTGTAATGTAATTTATTTTATAGCATGCTATTTAAAAAATCGAAGTTTCGGTTAACCGGAAGCGATATTTATTCAAAAATATTTTCACGTAATAGCTCATATTCAACTATATCCAACTGCAACATTTTGTTTTAAAATCCCGTTCCGTTTGTATAATACTTTTAATAGGCCATTCTTACCAATCACCCTGTATACTTATAACTTTCCACAAGTTACTTTTCAATAAAGATGTGTTACAAAAAAATATATTTCAAATTAGATTCAAGTGTTATTCGGCGACGTAAGAATAAAAATGAAGATTTTGTTGTTGCCTCCCTTAAACGCCGCAGAGAAAAGTATCCTAAACAGCTAAACGCTGCGGCACCTATTAGAATAAATACGGTATATACATTATATTTTGAATCGGCATCGAAACTAATTATCGGTTAAAACTGGTTTTAAATTACCTAGAGCTCTAATCTGTCGATAGTCTATGAAAAATCTATTTTAATAAATGTATATATGTGATTAAAAACACGTCGAACGCAATGATTCTATTCTATACAGTGTGGTCATAAAGTTTGGAACCACGCTTATAACCGCATTATTTTACATTTTTAGGAAAAACGCTTGGACAGGTAAATTTTCTTTTTTAAAACGCCATCTTTTGACATACAATTTTTTTCTATGACGTCATTGGTTTTTAGAGTGATGACGTCATCAACCCTTATTTAAATGGCAACCATATAATTTTTTTATCGTTTTTGGTAGATCTTTATATCCTCCAAATAGTGATATAAAACAATTGGTATGTTGCATCACAATTTTTTTTTAATAATATAAATTTAGAAAAAATAAGAAAATTTTATTTTTGTACAAAATTTAAATTAAATTAAAAAAATACTTCTGAACTTAAATTGATTGTAACAGTAAACGTAAATTTTCAAAATGGACCCCACCAACCAACTGACACTGTCCCAGCCGAGTGTAAACACTTCGTATACTCGCCTCAATTATGTCTGGGGATATTTGTGTAATTTCTACGCGAATTCGTTGTTTTAAATCTTCTAAATTATTCGGTTTGTTAAAATACACTTTCGATTTCAAATAACCACACAAAAAAAGTCTAACGGAGTCAAGTCAGGAAAACGAGGTGGCCATTCTATGCCTCTCCATCCAATCCATTTATTAGGAAATATTTCGTCAAGATAGTGGCGAACCTCTACACCATAATGGGGAGGTGCCCCATCTTGTTGAAACCAAATATTTGGATGGGGTACATCACCATCCTCGTGATTTGGGAACCAGTTCAAATCTTAACAATTCTAAATATTGCACAGCAGTCAAATTTCCTTCAAAAAAATATGGTCCTAAACTGCGTCGTCCAATCATACCAACCCATACGATAACTTTTCCTCTGCGCTGAGTATGAGACGCTTGAGTCCAATGCGGATTGGTCTGCGACCAATATCTGCAATTATGGCGGTGAACAGATCCATTTAGGCATAACGTAGCTTCATCAGAGAAGACGATGTTTCTCAAGAAATTTGCATTTTGGTCACAACGTAACATTACGTCTTCACAGAACTGCAGTCGACGATCTTCGTCATCCTTATCTAATTCCTATACAAGCTGAACTTTGTAAAGATGATAGTGTTCTTTTTTGAATAAGTTGACGACAAATGAGTGAGCCACCTGATTGGCTAACGCAAGTTGTCTGGTGGAAACATGATGCCTTGCTTCTAGAACCAAATTTCATTTCACATCTTCCCCTACTTGAGGTCTACCTTGCCGTGGTCGATCTTTTACGGATCCAGTTTCGGTAAACTTTCCAACTTATTTTGTTACCGTAGACCTGGCAATTGGAGGTCTATCAGGATGTTCATGGTTAAACAATTCGCATGCTTCTGCATCCGTTCTTTATCTGTCCCCATACCCAACCATAATTAAAATTTCGATTCTTTCTCGCTCAGATAAATGTCCCATTTTTTATATTAGCGAAAATGAACAATTTTTACGCAATGTCTAACTAATTTAACGTCAAAAATGGAAGTAAATAATTCAACAACGTTGTCGTCATAGAAACAATTTCAAAATATTAGTGTTGTACATAATTTGTATAAAAAGAAGAATGAATGTCATAAAGAGGATCTCGCAAAGAGTGCGTGTTTTTGTTTTTGTAAATTTTTTGCATAGTAACATGAGAAGTAAATGAAACATGATGACTCGTGTGAGTAGATAATCACACATATAAGGGAAAAAAGGTTGGTCTATATCTCAGAAGATTCTATATTAACAAATAATGTGCTACCGGTTTCGGGAAATTCCCATCATCAGGCAGAATCGAAAAAACACATGAGAAGTTCTTCACTGGACCTCTTGGTGCAGACGTAGAACACTAAACATTTTAACCCACTAAACACCAAACAAGTTTTAACTAAAACACCGACGCGTTTCAACAGCATGACAATGACAGCATTGCTGTTGAAACGCATCGGTGTTTTAGTTAAAACTTGTTTGGTGTTTAGTGGGTTAAAATGTTTAGTGTTATAATAACAATACATGTGCTTTTTACGATCCGCTTTGTTTGTTGGTTGTTTTTTCTGTTGTTTTGATCTGGAGCGAATAACGCAGATTACTATTGATCACAAAGGATTTACACTCGGCTGGGACAGTGTCAGTTGGTTGGTGGGGTCCATTTTGAAAATTTACGTTAACTTTTACAATAAATGTAAGTTCAGATGCATTTTTTTTTAATTTAATTTTAATTTTGTACAAAAATAAAATTTTCTTATTTTTTTCTAAATTTATATTATTAAAAAAAATTGTGATGCAACATACCAATTGTTTTATATCACTAGTTGGAGGATATAAAGATCTACCAAAAACGATAAAAAAATTATATGGTTGCCATTTAAATAAGAGTTGATGACGTCATCACTCTAAAAACCAATGACGTCGTCGAAAAAAATTGTATGTCGGAAGATGGCGTTTTAAAAAAGAAAATTTACCTGTCCGAGCGTTTTTCCTAAAAATGTAAAATAATGCGGTTATAAGCTTGGTTCCAAACTTTATGACCACACTGTATATCTACAGGCTGATTTATGTTGGATCATCGCCATAGAGATCTCGCTTACTATTAGAGATAACGGGCAGGTTTAAATTTGGCAAAGTTTCTAAATTTCGTGGTTGTTTTCAAATTGAAGAAAAAATGAGCTTATGAGAAGTGACATTCGACATATATTGAAAGACCGAAAAAAAGCTGATTTTGTACTTTTACCACTAGCACCTTAGCCTAAACTAAGAACACGTTCTCGAGGATGCTTTTTATCTTTTAGCTAATGGCGTACTTCGAGTTTTTCTACTATGTTTCGTTTTTTTTTTCTGGTGATCATCAACTTTCTTATTGTTTATAGGAGCCATATTGGGTTTTCACACTGTTAGAAAGATTTTTTTCTTCTGAATTCAATCATACATAACATGCTGACAGAATTATGAAGATATTATGCTTTAATTGACGAAAAATGAATAAACTATTAAGGATGTCAACAACTTAGTAATAGACAAATATTGTACCTCAACCAAGAGACGGAAGATGTTTTTTATTCGTTGAACCAAAATACGAAAATGGCATTTCAAAATATTTACAACTATATCTAGAAGGACAACAGCCACACTGTACATTTTTTTTAGACTTTGATAGAAACCTAGTTGAGAATGAATCAAAGTCGCATAATGTTTATATTGATAGAAAATGAATGAAAATCAGCGGGATATTATACAAATGGTAAATTAGAGATACATTTTCGCAGTTTACATTAATTTTATATTTTTTAGATAAATAATAATTCGTCAACATCTACACCTGAACAGGTTTCTGGATTAAATTTGCCACAGATTCTAGTATGGATAATTGTGATTGTAGTATTATAATTCGTTAATGGGGAAGTTAGAAGACGATGAATATTTGCAAATTTTAGAATGTTCACCAGAAATACGGAGCACTGTTGGACCGTACAAAATCCCAAATAAAACAGAGCAAGAAAACCATAACATCGTTTTGGCTTAAACGTTTGGATGAGCATTTTGGAGAATAGTTTCATAGGAACGATTATGGTTGAAGATTGAAGAAGTATTTAAATTGGGATAGATACCTAAATCTTCTTCGCACATACATCTCTAACTTCTTAGATACTACTCCATTAAGTCAACGACAGCAACAAGACGACGATTGTGACGAATTATCTAAGTCAAGAGTTTCCAAATCGTTTGATATAAAATACGGAATTTATGGAATGGTCGGCAAGATTTCCAGACTTAATCAAGACCAGAATGCCTTAGCTGTAATTCCTAGAAGAACCATGCAAAGAGCAGTTTAAATGTCAAAAAACGTGCGCAATTATGCATTAATAAAAATGGCCTGTTATTACTATAATTGTTGATTTTTTACTATGTTTTGTATTATTACTACTTTTACTTTTATTTTTACTTATTGTTAAAACTAAGGTGAAAAAAAACAAGCATACACAAATTCCAAGTACGCCACAAGACAAAAAGTGTCCTTGAGAACGTTTTCTTAGTTTTTCTCTCCAAGATGAAGTAAAAGTGCTAGCGGTAAAAGTATAAAATCAGTCCGTTTTTTCTTCAGTTTGATAATAACTAGGATCTTTAGAAATATTCCCAAATTTAAACATGCTCTCTATCTCTAATAGATAGTACCAAGATTCCTATGGTGAGGGTCAAAAATACTATTTCAGATAGTCATCGCGTAATTATAATGACAAGAATTAGTTACAGGATGTCGTAAGTCAAGAAAACGTTGACGCATGGACACAATCGATTGCGAACGATATCAGTACGCAAGCCCTTATGGATTCGACAAAGTGTTCCTCGCAATCAGTAAGTGAGGAAGTGACTCACAGTAAAAATATAAGAGGTCAACAGTCCTTCGGAATTAAGCAATCAAATGATGCATCTTTACCAAAAAATCCGTTGCATGATGTTAGAGAAAAATTAGCGCTAGTTCAAGAATATTCAAAACAAATATGTAAAAGTTCAAAGAGTCCCAAAAAGAAGAAAGGTAAAAATAAGAAACAAATTAATATCCACACAGTACCTCAACAAAAAATGTCAGAAGAAACTGATATTTATCCAGAAAACTATAACGGAGGCCATTTTCAAATACCATATAAAGAAGTTAGAGTATATAGTCCTGTACGCAAGATAAACGATTGCAGGCCAAAATTTAATGAAACAGATGATAGTTCGTGGTTTGATTTAACAGATTGCAGCACTAATATGGCACCAGGTTTCTGTTCAGGAGACACCAATGTTGGTGGCAGAATGTATAATCAAGATGAAATAATACGAATTCAAGAATTATATGAAAAAAAAATATCTGAACTGGTGAATCTAATAAGGGACTTAAAAGAGGAAAATTTCAATTTAACGAAAAACATGGAGAAATGTGAAATAGAACTAAGTTCGTTCGTTTCTCTCTTATAATTAACTCAAGTTTCGTATTAATCACTTTTTAGAGTCAACAACTTAATACTTTAATTGGCTGTAGTTATCATTTTCGTACTAAGAATAAGGCCAATCAAGTATGTAGAAACGCACCTATATTTATGATCTTATAAATTGATTAAAAGACTTTGTTGTGTAGATCAATTAGGCAATTTTGGCTCTTATCCAGTGTGTTAAGAAAAAAACCTGTTCACTCTTTATTGGGTGATATAAAAACAAGCAAAAAAAAACCTAATACACTCCGGTTAATTGTTTAAATTGTTTTTGAGATATATTTTTAAATTTAGGCCTAGTGTTATTAACCATGGTGAATTGCACTGTTAGTTACACGAAGTTAACTAGAATTCACACTAAAAAAGACCTAACGGCGTTTTAATTTTTGTAATTCATATAGTCAGTTGAAAATTGATGTGGAGTTCTTAGGTTTTTTTTAGGTCAATTTGGATTTTTCATTAATGTTTCGATAAACATTGCAGGTTATTGTTTTTTAGAAGCATTTGATTATTGTGAATTATACCTAAATTTTTTATATGAAAATTACACAAAAAGTGGGCCAAACTTCAGCAAAAAAAATTCGAAATGTTGTATATTATGTCCAAACTGTTAATTCAAACTTTGAAAACTGAAATCTAAAAAAACGATTCTTTTTTAATGTAAAAAAAACCATGTTATCACCGTCTTTCATGGAAATCGAACAGTTCGTAAGCTATTTACAAATAATACAAAGTGTGGATTATATCAACTATTATTATTACTCAATATCGCAATAATCGTAATATCGCAATAATTCCTTTGAGTTAGCGTCCATCTGCAGAAATAGCTGGCAAAATTGTGTAACTAGGTGTTGTAGAGTGCAAGGATTGCACAATACACTCACCAGTTTTGTGACCCTTGACAGCTAAAAATAAATATATGTAGAAGTGTATTTCAATATTAAATTAAATGTTAGTGATTCATTAATAAAATTATCGCTTATTGTGTCCAATTTCATCTTTAGCGTCTAGACCGCACTATCGTAGATCTACAACATTATTTTCAAATTTTGTTAGAACATATTCAAATATAACCGTAATTTATCTGCGTGGATCGGAAAAAAGTTATAAAGGTGGCACTTTATAATTTTTTTCCTTTTCATAAAAAATAAATCGCTTTTGTGCCAGATAAGAATGCAAAGTGCTGTATCTCTGAAACTATTCGTCGTAGAGACTTGCGGTAAAAAATGTAAGACTAAAGTGGTCAAAAGAAGACCGTGGAAAATATTTTCAAATTTCCAAAATGGTCACCAGGGGGCGTAATCGGCATCTTAAAATTTTAAAGTAATTTTTCACTGAAATCCACTCAGTAAATGTTACCAAAAAATATATTCTTTTTAAAGCTAAGCTTTACTCGAGTAATTTTTGTTTAACACTTTCAATATAAGTATCTATTAAAATAAAGTGGTGAGGATAATTCAATTTTTTTTTTTAATAAACAGCTGTAACTCCTAAACAATTTAATTGATTTTGACAAACCTGGTCTCAATTGAAAAAACAGTTATTGTTCCATCAAACCTATGATACCTGTGATATGTCTATTCCTCAGTGATATGCTAGTGGCTTTTTTTTTTTTTGATATAATAGCAGAAAATTGCAAAATTCTCTAAAAAATTTAATACAATAATATGACTTTTTCATAAAAATGTAGCAAAGTGATACCTAAATAGGCCAGTGAAAACCGTCGATATCTTATTCGTAACCTGAAATATCGCAGAAAGAAGATATATCATATAATTTTAAAAAGACGCTATTACACCGGTATTTATTGTTCATAATTTAATAATTTTTATATAATAAAAGTATTCTTTGTTCAAAAAATTGCAAAAAAATGTAGGTATAGTCATCAACATATAATTGCAAGTTTCAAATCGCAGAATATGAAGAGTATTTCTTTGAGGGAAAGCAAATGTCTAAAATCAACTCGTCAACAAATTATACTTATAGAGGTTTAATTTATGTTGTTTGCAAGTAAGGTTTAAAAGTATTAAAATGCGTTTTAGAAGTGATGGAAACGTTAATTTCATAATATGCATTATTGATCTGACAACAATATTAAACTGGTTGCGCGAGGTCCAATATCACAGCCATTGGAGTCTCGACGTATGGTGTCGCATCCTGGACGGAACTATTATATTTCCCTATTTATTTGATTAACGACAACATGGTGCAAAAATTTCTTGATTTTCTGGTAAACCAATTGCCTACTTTATTAGATGTCCGCTTGCAATTACGGAAAAATGCTGTTTCTGAAACTATTCGTCGTACAGACAAATTTCTCACTGAAATGTGTCAGAACATTTAGATCTAAAGCCATTGGAGATTCGACGTCTATTTCCTTGGCATCCTGGACGGATTATTATATTTCCCTATGTTTGAATTTGATCTCACTAAATGGTGAAAGGTATTGTTTACCAAATTCCACTAACACCAGAGACGACATGAAAATAGAATACAAGACGCCATTCGTAGCCTGTCAAGAGCAGCAAATAGAAGCTGTTGTAATGTTCTCATGAAGGGCTCCAACAATGCATTGAGTGTGATGGAAGACATTTCGAGCATTTAAGGAGGTATTAAGTTTTATTTCAAAATCAGTCCTTTTTCTTATTATGTCCCTACACGTTCTTTTTTTTAATTTTTTGAACTAAGAATACTTTTATTACTTAAAATTATTAAATTATGAAATCTTAATTGAATCTTGAAAAAAACAAATAAATAACAAGCTTATTAAATTTTATCGATTGACATTTCTTGGAAAAAAAAATATTACAAATAAATAATTTTCTGTTAATATATCAAAAAACCGGTGTAATGCATCACTTATTTAGGTAAATTAGGTTTGATAAACAAAATGCTTATTCCAATGACACCAAGTTTGTTAAAATCAGTTCAGTCGTTTAGGAGTTACAGCAGTTTATTAAAAAAAAACATGGAATTATCGCCCACCACTTTATTTTAATAGATATGTCAAAAAGTGTTAAATAAAAATTACTGTAGTAAAACTTAGCTTTAAAAAGCATATATTTTTTGGTAACGTTTACTGAGTGGATTTCAGTGAAAAATCACTTTAAATTTTAAGATGCCGGTTACGCCACCTGACGACCATCTTGGAAATCTGAAAATATTTTCCACCGTCTTCTTTTGAATATTTTAGTCATAAAATTTTTTATCGCAAGTCTCTACGACAAATAGTTTCAGAGATACAGCACTTATCTGCCCACCCGGTACAACTATTTTAGTGATTTCATTGTTTGATCTAAAGAATATCGCTTTGATTTATCACTTTTCCAGAACTCTACAGCTTGTGTTTTGTAATCTAGGTGTACAACACTGCCGTCTTCCTCAGGAACACATGCTGTATTGTCATAATTGTCTTCTTCATTTCTTTCTTTCTTCCACAAATTGGTCTTCGTAAAGTTCTGCTCATTCTTCAAATTCCAATCCCATAACATCATCAAAGGAGAATATGGTGTCTTGTTGAGCAGTGAGCAGATACAATTATATTTTTCATGGTATCGTGCAATTTCGTTTCTTGCAGCGTCAAAGGACTTATTGCGACATTGATGATTTGAAATGTTGCAAGTAGCATGTTCAACATTTATGACATTTCATTTGCCATCAAACTATACCAATCTACAAAGCACGAAAAACAACTTCTAATACTCTTATTTCGAATGTCTGTCTTCCACACATCTTAAGTGGCTGAAGTGACATGTTACATGTGTCTTTTTAAATTGTAACGTTTTCGGGGTTTAAATAAGTTCGCAGGCGCTATTTCGTAAAAACAACGATTTGTTTCTAATAATAATAGCGTGGTAACAATATAACACTAACAATTTACTAACACTAAGAGATTATTTATGTCAATACACTATTTATCTGCACACGTCAACGTTCGCTAATTGACTGCTCGTCGGGCCAGCCTCAACGCCTTTTATATGTCCTGGTGTTTCCCAAAGATTCTTTTCTAGAACTATCTAGAGTTTTGCTATGCTTCTCTAGATTTCGATGTTTTCTCGATTGAGTCATAGGCGTACGGCCGTAACAATATAATCACTATAATTTTCGTATTGATCATTATCTATCTATGATATCGAAGGCTTCCACGGTCCGAGTCTCTGTTATGAGGGCTTCCGAGTTTTGACCGCGTCATAGTAAAGTACATATATACAATACAAAATTTAAAACAATATTTTGTATATATGTACTTTACTATGACGCGGTCAAAACCCGGAAGCCCTCATAACATTATCTATCTATAATCAAACTCTATCACTTATATTATGTATACATTTGTAAAAACCGTTATTTTCTGCAATCTCAAAGTATTATGCAAATTCTCGATCAGTATAATAGATAAGACACGTAGGTATAAATCAAATATTTGAAAATTTATTATTAATTGTTTATTACTACTTTTCAAATTTATTATGCATCATCGTTTTCTATACAAAAGCGATTTATTTTTGATGAAAAGGAAAAACAAAATTATGAAAAACAGGGGGTATCCGGTACCCCGTCCCCAATCATTAGCAATCAGCTGTAAATTTTGTTTAAAAGAATGTTTTAATATCTGTTGTAATTACGAAGGTATTAATAAAAATTGAAAAATTACCCAAACTTTGGAGGAGGCTGACGCCCAAAATCGGGAGATTGGGCCACTAAAAAAATACATACTTGTTATTTTAAGGTACTCTTTCAGTCGGCAAAGTTTCATCGAAATCGGGAGTTGACACCTGCCAGTGTTCCCTTGTAAGTAGAATTTATGATGATTTCTACCGAAAAGCAATCTTATCTTAACATAGACACTAGTGAGAAAATAATTCATTCTATGAAATTAAAGTTCTTAAGTTTTTGCCAAAATGAATCAACCGATAGAATGCAAGCATTTAACATTGTTAATGATTATTGAATAGGTGGTAAAACGAAAACGTTTAGAGATATAAGAAATGTCTTTCAATGTTTGCCTTTGTTTTTTATCATTTTTGGTTGATTTTTTGTCAAATTGAGGAACTTCTGGCACAAACAATCATAGTCCAAAAACAACCAGTATTCTAGAAAATTTACTAAATAAAAATTATCTAGTCATTCATTCCTTGCATAATATTCACTATAGAATTTTATAACACTTATAATATTTAATGTTAAAACTAATTATTAATATCTTTAACAACAAAGAAGCTAGATAGTTTTTTTCGATTATTTTAAATTGAAATAAGTAAATGGACTTTTTTGTCTTTGGCAAAACCTCTTCAATTGTAAATAAATGCTTTGTATATTAGTGGTAAAGCAATTAATTATCGAGATTATTTGCAAATAACTTGAGAACCTCTCAGTTTCCATGGAAGATATGATAACATTTTTGTTTATGCTTCCTCTGAGATTCATTTAAATAAACAAAACGTTTCAATTAAGAAAATATTAGAAAATAACTTCGCTTTCATTTCTAACGTGTTATCATCACTAATTGTAAAAGGTTACCTATTAAATTTAATACTTCAACAAAAATTATGTATTAAAAATAGGAATAAAACTATGCTTAATGTTATATATACAATAGAAGCTGTTTTTCGTGTGAGCGTCAATAAAAACCAAGTAAAGAAAACACGAAATAATGTAAACAACTAAATGCAATGATACTTGTCCAACTAAAATATTAATATTATAATTAATATAATTCATATATATAATTAATATCTTCTTTTATTCGTAGGAAACGCCAAAGCAAGTACTAGCTTAACCAACTTAACACATGAAGTTGACAGTTTGAAAACTCAACTACAGGTACTTTCCAAGTGTTTTTCATTGTCATAGCAGTAATTGGCACTGACATAGTCGGAAAGTAGACATTATCTAACTCTACATATAATTCACCTTTGCATCATATGCATTATGTATGTCCATGTATATTTAATGTTAGTGCATACTACTGTTGGTCGCATATAGTAAATACTAAGGTCTGTATTTCGTTATAGCTGATGTAGCAGGTTTCTATGCAGTGAATTAGCCTATAAAAACCTTAACATGAGATCAGTACAACGAATTTATTTTACCAACCATGTTCGAACATTCGAAGAGTACATAGTTATAAATAAAATCATTTAAATGTTAACCATAACTCTCTGTCAAACTGTAAGCGAAAATTTTATTATCTATGAAACCAAAGAATTGAATCGCGTTTTTCAACAACTTAACCTAAGTGTTTGTTATAAGACCAATAATAAGTTAAAAATCCTTTAGGCAACCCGCAAGACAAACCTGAAATAAGACAGAAGTCTAGAATTTATAAAATTGCATGACCCAAGACTGTGATTAAATTTATATCGAACAATCCAAAAGAGCAATAGATATAAGCAATAGATATAAGGAATATTTAACTCATTTTCGGTATGGGAGAGTAGTGCAATAGACACTTTCAAATTATTAAAATGGGCCACGAGATCTAAACGTTTATGAAACATGTCCAAATACGAAAAATTTCATGAATAGACAACCGGCGATTCTAGGAAAATCGGTCTTGTTTGGTAGTTTAAGAAAGGCTGGTCCGTTCTCAACATATGTTAGCAACTAGTTCGGTTTTAGGTAAAGAATAGCATACAATGGTTGTTAGTACAAGTAGAGGGGTTGTTTATATAGTTGGTTTTTAATTTTATTTATTCATTCGGTATTCGGTTGATAATGAGGGCCCATGGGCCTTTGAAACACGTGTCCCGAGTTAATTAATTAAATGTGGTGTTGGTGTTACCGACTTTTTATCTGTATTATACGAGCCCTCACTCTATTTGCTATCACTGACGATCTATATGCACTATATGTATAATTGATATAACATGTAGGTACTGCATGGAACATTAAAATGCGAATTACATAAGTGGAGTATTATTATTATTATAAATAGCATCCGGGTATATCAACTATAATAAAATATATCCTTATAGAAGTCAACCCAAATCTTTAAATGCATTTTGAAGTAGATATGCGTTTGTAGGATTTAATCAACATAAAGTTAAACTTACAAAATGGAAATTATTGCGTATCAACGGAATGGCAGAACACAGTTGCAACATTGCATAAGAAGTTAGCTGTAATGCAACGTAAGCATAACGAAGTGAAACTAGAAAACAGTGATTTACTTAGAAAGTTAGAAGATCAAGAAATGGAAAAACGGAAGGTAAGGATAAATGTAAACGGAGGCAACTTTAGAACAATTTTTTCTAATGGTTATCTTTCATTAAAATTTAACAAAATGTCCATGTATGTCAGTTATTAATTGTATAAAAGGCGATTTCTTTGGTATTTGTTATTAAATAACTACAACCCCTAATATTGCATCCATATTTTACTTCATACCCAATTATAATCAGAATCTACGTCAAAATAGCGCGGTAAAAATAGCGCGCGACAAAACAGAGCGCACTATATTTTTCCTTCCCTTCACACTTTATCCAGGCTTAGGACTGGCAGCAAATACTATATGCTGGCGTGTTTAAAAGTTGTGAATTTAGCGATCACTTATCTTGTCACTTTTTTTAATTTTTTTTTGCTTTTTCAATTTTTTTCAGATTTGAATTTTTATTGTTTATTCATAGCTGCAATTGGAAGTTATGTGCAATTCCTTGTAAATAATCAAGAACTGGTCTATTACCATACTCAGATATTATAATTTGTATCCTTTTGGAAGTATCTTTATAAATTTTCTTCTGCGGAGGTAGATGTTCTGCAATATCTGTTTTCACTTTATTTAAGTCGTTCTCCTTTTTTAATGCTTCAATAACTTTCCAAATATTGGGATGCACAGCATTTAATATAGAAGAGAAACTGTTGTGTCATCCTTCGACTGCGTTGTTAGTACGTGGCAAATTTTGAGTTGAATATAAATTCCAAATATTCTTTGGATATATTGTGGACCTTCTTCGCATTCTTCTATCTATTCTACCTCTCCAAGTATCTTCGAAATAGTTGATGATAGGCAATAAAAGTTCTTCATTCTCCGTAAAAAATTGACTGTCCATTAATTCTTGAAAGGCTGCCTCTACATCTTCTTCCGGAACAAAAGCAAGAGCAGATAGTTTTCTCAGTTGTAGGGCAAAAGTTAAATCCGTTGAGTATTTACTTTGTAAGCCATGATTTTGAATCTGTCGCCAAAGACATTGTGTAAAGTGAAAAAAACAGCCGCGTATTTTTGCATTTGGAAATTAGGCTTGCAAAGCATTCATTGTAGCTTTTTCAAAATCTACTAAGCAGTTGTTGGTTGCAGCCCAGGTTGTAAATTTTTCAGTGCTGAGAATAAACGATTGTATATTTCTTCTGTTTTATTCGGTAGTAGAGCATATACAGTGGAAATAACGTTGCACTGCATGTATGGTATACATTTGAGAAAATAGCACAGGATTTGTTTTGAACTTACCGTCGGCATACCAATGCTCACAGCGTTGCATATATTCTAAATTCTTACGCGCGGAGAAAATTAGAATTCGTTGTTCTTCAGAACCGCTGTCAAAAAGCAAAAATGGTTCTCCAAATTTATCCTTTTTATACTCTTCCGGTATAACTAATTCCATCAAGGTTTTGAGCATAGGAGGAACTGCTTCGTTTCTCTGGCGTGTCCGTAGATTGGTCCGTTTCATACATGGCATTGGCGGTAGTTGCCCAGCTGTAGCACAGGAAACAGTTTGGGAAACATTTGCTATTACAGCTTGTGCTGTTATTTCCACAGATCGCGCCTAAATTTTCATTTCATTTAAAGCTTCTTTCGCTTCCACTTTCGCGATATCTGCAACATTATTGTGACTTGAAAATTTTACTACTTTGTCATCCAAAGTATGAACTCTTCCAGGACACTTGTTTTGGTAATGAATTACACACTTCCAGATGACTTTTTCACCGATCACTCG
>CM043022.1:8457975-8522613 GCA_023690525.1 Holotrichia oblita
GATATAGACCACTTAAGCCGTATTGTTATTGTGGTGAAACTTGTGGTGTACATTTCTACAACTTACTTAACAAAGCAAATCAATGGAATGCAGACATCCGGTCTCCTCCAAGCCTAAGAAGTTTCGTGTTCAAGCGATTTTGATGGACAAGTTTATGCTTCAATTTTTTTTGGGTTTTCCATGGAATAATGATGATTGATTTTCTGTTGGTGGAACAATAACTAGGAATTATTTTTCGACGTTACCGACCACTGTACGAGAAAAAAAATTATAGAGAGAAGACGCGGAAAGTTGCCCAGAGGTGTTTTGTTTTAGCAGAACAATGCCCGCACAAGAAATCTCATGTTGCCATGCAAACAATTCGTGATTTAGTTCGAATTAGTCGAACATCCCTTTATTTACCAGATCTGGGCGTCCGACTATCATGTCTTTCCTCAACAGAAAAAATTTTTAAAGGTCGTATGAACTTTGGAAAGAATAGCACTTCTTTCAAGTAAGCGATTATGAAAGTATAAAAATTAAAAGAAATGTACATTTACCTTACTAGAACAAGAAACCAATTTTTTGAAGTGTTACAAAGAAAACTTCATTAACAAGATTTTGGTGGAAATGCAGCAAAACATGTTACTATTGAAATTGTTGAAAAAATTCACGATGTTAAATGGTCAAAAAGTGAAATGTCTCTTGATCGTGTACACTGTATTTTGCATACGCATTTGGGTATGTTAGGACTTTTATGAAGGAGGTGTTGTGTATACTAACTGTACATAAAATAGAGCGCATATTTTCAACGCCAATTTGAAGCATTTCATAATAATCAACAATAATCAAAAATAATAATTAAACGAAGTGATGGATCAACGATCAACAGTAATACCATGAGACAGAATTGAAACTATTATTTGGCAATTTTAGCAGGAGAGGCAACAATCCAGGAAGTTAGTTACTAGTAGAACAGTATTTTACCTTGACAGTGATGATTATAAATGTGGCATATGGATAGTACAACACCGTTGTTGTAAGTAGATCAGTTTTGAAAGAAAATATGCTGGAAATATTATTGAATCGCAGTTATAATTCAAAGTCACTTTAAGTTACACCTTCTTTCAGATTGTTCTTATATAATGCGCAAAAGGTAAACGAAGGACTACCTACCATATAAATTTCCCTAGCTCTTTGTTTTGCATTACCAAATTTATACATTAACTTGAGTTAATTATTATGAACATATGGAAAGTCTGGCCTCTGCTATATTGTGACAAGGTGCTACCTCCAAATATTTATGAAAAAATGTCAGATGTTCTGTTTATAACTAAGCTTTATATTCGGTTGTAAATGTAATATAGAAATTAAGGGACATAGTTTAAAGCTTTTTGTTGGATTCGTGATCATATCATGCATTTCAATTCTTATCCACAAAAGTACCAAATAATACTAATGATTAGTAATATCTACTACTGCAGCATATATACCGTCTGTTCGTCAATATTTTTAAATAAAATACCCACCATCTATACTACATACATTTGGCATACTGTTACCTTCCTTTTTATAAGGAATCCAGCAGTGAATCTAACAATTCCAACTGACATTCGTCCCAGCCATTAGAGGCCAATAAGAGGCCTGTTAATTCATCTTCAGGTATCATTTGATTTACAGGTTCAATCAACACACTTTGATTAGGCATAGAAGACGGTACCAATGGTTTTTGGATTTCTTCTTTTGTGCTGACATTGCTTTTCTCGTTTTTGGTTTCTTTTCGACTTTTTTTCAGCTCTTTCTTTTACATAAGCTTTACAATTTTCTATATCAGTTTCACCACAAATTGATATATTGGATAATATATTATGTTTTCTTTCACCGGGATTGGACGACGGTCGATATCTCTTCGGTTTCCTGATTGGTTTAAGTACTTGTTGCGGATGTCGATTTCTTGGTGCTCTTACTGTCAGATTTGATCGCCTCTTCGATCTTCTAGACTCTTCTAGCCGTCCCAAATCTAATTTCCAAAATCCACCTTTGCCAGGCTCATCTTTGGAACGCGCCACCTATACGAAGCATTTGTTCAAAGATAGATTGTGCCGTATTGAGTTCTGCAAGTATATTAAAAATATGTTAATCTAAAATTTTAAGAAACTGTGAATAGAACAATTGTGCATAGTATGTATACATACATTTTCTAGTTTAATCATACTTGTACATGCTGCCAGATTCCACAGAAGATGACACCATGGATATCAAAACGTTGATTGTCAAACTAAATACATATATATGGCAAGACCCAGACTAAGTTTCAATGGTTAAGGTTACTGGTCATGAAAGCCTACGAAGATTTAGAGGGCCACAATATATTTGGTTGCTTGTATTTCCTCGTGCAAAATGTTAATTCAAGAAACCTTAATTGTTTTATTACTTACGCAAAATATACTTAGAAATTCTAACTAAACAGAAATGTAACTTAATGCCGAGAAAACAGAATAAGGGAATGAAAGACGAAATAATCGTATTAATGTGGTAAACATGAATGTCGAAGTACGAAGGTGCATACGACGCCGACGTTGTACACATGAAGAATATTCTAATTTTTATGTATGTATATTATGGATATATTTATAATTCTGATTATACTAACGATTGCAATAAAGAACTAATAATTACAGTGTGTCAATTTTGTAATATCAATATTAAATAAAAATAGATAAGAAAACCCCAAACAAATTTATTAAAATTGAAATCAATCTAACAGGTTTTCTTATTTTAGGTTTGTATCTCATCTGTAGGGATGTATCACGTCGATACATCATATATTGTTAGGATAACTTACTACTATTCATAATTGGCACAGGATTCAATAGCAATTAACCTTTCTTTCATAGTTTTGTCATGTTTGGCATATATTTGTTAAGTATTACTCCAATGTTGTAAAATTATTACCAGGGTGTAGCCGGCAATATGTTTGTTGGAGTCTAATCATAATATAATTTAACTAATCTTACTCCCAAAGTTAATATGATTCAAGATGGAGTGTGATGAAGTTACTTTCTAAAAATTTACACTAAAAATCGTTAATCCCAACAGTATTTTATTTTTACTTGGAAGTAGCGTACTTTAATAATGAGCTTACACCAGTTTTGTTCGTAATACTTATTACCCGATGGAAACAACTGCAAGCGCCTCAATTTTAAACGTTTATATATAGCATAAACTTTCCTACTCTAATGCATTTCTTTTTGCCTGATTTCCAACCGGTCATCAACCAACAAAATAATTTCCAACATGAAGAAATGCACGGTTGGATATTCTACAAACAAAGCTATTGCAAAACGGTTGCGTCAATTGACACTTATACAATTACAAAATGGTAAATGGTTGAATTACAATCGGGCTAGTGGCTTAGTGGCTTGCACACTTGACTAGCAGTCCGGCAGTACCGGGTTCGAACCCCGGTGCTTCCTTTCTGAGTTTGGTTTTCTGTAGTTTTCCAAATTCCACGGCAAATGCGGAAAGGTAACATCTTAAGTCGGTCTACAGCCGCAGGCGTAATAATAACTCATGGCCAGCCGATGCCCCCTGTAATTGGCGCAAGCTGTTGGGGGTGCTAAGGCATGGATTATTAAATTTAATAAACCGAAGCATAAAAAAGTTATATGTCGTTTTAAAAGGTTAACAAAGTTCCGTAGGTAACGCCTTCTTTAAAATGCAGTTCAAAAGTGAGACTTGATTGCAGTATACTATTTTTGCAACATGCTCTTGGATATGATAAAGCAAACGGTAAGTATGTAAGAGATACCCACGCCTTCACATATTTATGCAAACTTTGCTGCAGATTAGTCTAGGTTGGTGTATGTTGATTCTTTGCAACGTAGCAATTTCCTATCTCTTAATTTTTTCGCAAAACATCAGCAAATTTTATATATCCCAACGTACTGATATGTGCAAACACAATAAAGTAGGACGAGGGAAAGAGTATTTCGTCTCGTCAACAGCAAATTTTATGCAAATATTATAATTATTTTACAATGTATTTAAGGTAAACTAAAACAAGATATAATTTTATCTTAGGTGCCATTTAGACTAGCATAAATTAAGATGGATTGATATATCGTCATATCATTTTGTAATGCCCTGCTGGAAAAAATACAGTATATATCTTAGTAAATCCGTGTTATTGATTGTAAAGTGCTTACTTTAAACAACTATTTATTATTCCCATACTAGTTCTTCAAGAAACATTGTGTTCATGTTAGTTATCATCTGTAAACAACTGTGGCTAATATGAGTACTAAGACTGTGATAATAATTTCATTTCACAATTTTCATTTGTATAAATTTTCATGAAATAAATAGGTAGTAACTACTTACATTATAAAAGGACACAGAATATATCTATATTCCAAGTCAAGTATTTATACTATGACAAGACAGGTCAGCAATCTTAGCGTAGGAAGATAAAATGTTTCGATAGTATCTATATAATTAATGTAATGAACTAAACCAATTGTGCTATAAAATTACTGCATAATGATTGTTTCTTTAGTAACAACTATTGTTCTGAAAGTAAATATAACATAATAATCATTATTAGTTTGTTTTACAACTATGATAACAAAAGAATCCATTACTACTGTTATTATGTTACTGTTAAAAAACTGCATTAACAAGATTTTGTTGCAAATGCAGCAAAACGTATTACTATTGAAATTGTTGAAAAAATTCACGATGTTAAATGGTCAAAAAGTGAAATGTCTCTTGATCGCGTACACTGTATTTTGCATCTCCATTTGGGTATGTTAGGACATTTTATGAAAAAGGTGTTGTGTATACTAACTGCGCATGAAATAGAGCGCATATTTTCAACGCCAATTTTAAGCATTTTAACAATAATTAAACGAAGTGATGGATCAACGATCAACAATAATACCATGAGACAGAATTGAAACTATTATTTGGCAATTTTAGCAGTAGAGGCATTGTAAAAATCATCCGCCATCATTTCCATCAGTTGGAAAGATAACGGTAATTCGAAGAGCATACCATTTATAGATTGTTTTGCAAAGAGACAAACTATTTACGGGACCTCTTCTTTCCTTGCCGCAAACAAAATCAAAACAATCCAGGAAGTTATTAGTTACCAGTAGAACAGTATTTTACCTTGACAGTGATGATTATAAATATGGCATAAATGAAAGAGTACCTACAATATAAATTTCCCTAGCTCTTTGCTTTTCACTACCAAATTTATACATTAACTTGAGTTAATTATTATGAACACATGGAAAGTCTAGCTTGTGCCACATTGTGACAAGGTCCTACCTCCAAATATTTATTAAAAAATGTCAGATGTTCTGTTTATAATAAAGCTTTACAGATTTTTTATATTTGGTTGTAAATGTAATATAGAAATTAAGGGACACAGCTTTTTAAAGCTTTTTGTTGGATTCGTGATCATATCATGCATTTCAATTCTTATCCACAAAAGTACCAAATAATACTAATGATTAGTAATATCTACTACTGCAGCATATATACCGACTGTTCGTCAATATTTTTAAATGAAATTCCTACCATCTATACTACCTACATTTGGCATACTGTTACCTTCTTTTTTATAAGGAATCCAGCAGTGAATCTAACAATTCCAACTGACATTCATCCCAGCCATTAGAGGTCAATAAGAGGCCTGTTAATTCATCTTCAGGTATCATTTGATTTACAGGTTCAATCAACACACTTTGATTAGGCATAGAAGACGGTATCAACGGTTTTTGGATTTCTTCTTTTGTGCTGGCATTGCTTTCTCGTTTTTCGTTTCTTTTCGGCTTTTTTCAGCTCTTTCTTTTACATAAGCTTCACAATTTTCTATATCAGTTTCACCACAAATTGATATATTGGATAATATATTATGTTTTCTTTCACCGGGATTGGACGATGGTCGATATCTCTTCGGTTTCCTGATTGGTATAAGGACTTGTTGCGGATGTCGATTTCTTGGTGCTCTTACTGTTAGATTTGATCGCCTCTTCAATCTTCTAGACTCTTCTAGCCGTTCCAAATCTAATTTCCAAATTCCACCTTTCCCAGGCTCATCTTTGGAACGCGCCACCTTTACGAAGCATTTGTTCAAAGATAGATTGTGCCTTATTGAGTTCTGCAAGTATATTAAAAATATGTTATTCTAAAATATTAAACAATTGGGAATAAGACAATTGTGCATAGTGCATACATTTTCTAGTTTAATCGTACTAGTAGGTACATGCTGCCAGATTCCACAGAAGCTTCAACGTTTAAGGTTACTGGGCTAAGATTTAGGAGGCCGCAATATATGTATGTATTTGGTTTTGCTTGTACTCATATATCCTCGTCTAAAATGTTAAATTCAACAAACCTTAATTCTTTTATTGCTTTCACAAAATATACTTAGAAATTCTAACTAAACAGAAATGCAATAGAATTCTGAGAAAATAGATTAAGCTGTAAGGGAAAAGACGAAATAATCGTATTAGTGCGGTAAAAATGCATGTCGAAGTACGAAGGTACGTATAATATTGAAGCATTGGTTGAAGACATGAAGAATATTCTGGTTTTTATGTATATTGTGGATATATGTATAATTCTGACTATACCTACTATCAATTGCAATAAAAACTAATAATTACAGTGTGTCAATTTTGTAATATCAATATTAAATAAAAATAAATAAGAAAACTAAAAAAAAACGAATCGATTAAAATTGAAATCAATATAATAATAGGTTTTGTTGTTTTAGGTTTGTATATCATTTGTAAGGATGTAGGCATATACATATATCAGGACACAGGATTTAAAGGCAATTAAACTTTGTTTTTAACATTTTACACCGGGAAATACAGG
This sequence comes from Holotrichia oblita, assembly GCA_023690525.1. Lineage (NCBI taxonomy): Eukaryota > Metazoa > Arthropoda > Insecta > Coleoptera > Scarabaeidae > Holotrichia > Holotrichia oblita. The sequence goes on from CM043022.1 coordinate 8,464,846, forward strand.
CAACCAAATATACTCTAACAGGCTTTACAAACGCTTTGCTTTATTAACATAAGTAAGAAATTAAGTTAAGTAGGGTAAGAAATTACAAGAAACGAAGTAGGCGGACTTTGAATCGAAAATTAGATAAATGAAGCCTGCAAATGTCAAAATTATACGTTTTGAACGAATAAAATTATATAATCTATAACTCCAGGTGCTCATATACGCGAATTTCGCTAAATTGTTTAGCAGAAATTTTGTGATTGGAAATATTTATAAAAATGTATGCATTCAAATAGTTTCAACCAAACAAATTAACAAAATTTCCTCTAAATATTTGAGCGAAATTCGCGTACATAAGAACTTGTCATTGGAGTATGTAGACAATTTTTTCTGCGAATGTAAATAGCTTTAGGATTAAATAAGGCGGTGTTGAGCAAACTTTGTTGTTATTTTAAAATCATCTTGTATTGTCATTAGTCGGTATAATATTTTATAGTATTTATCTGTGTCATTTATTGCATTGTGTTATTATCAGCGCTGGCCAAGATGGACAGTAGCGTTGCATGATGTACAGTATCAAATGCACGACTGAAGTTCAATAATATCAGGGCCGTAATTTTACCAACATCAGATTCAGTAATAATGTCGTCCACAATATCTGTAAGCGCAGTCATACAACCATGGCTGGATCGAAATCCGGATTGTCGCATTGGCAGGACATCAAACTCCCGAATAAACTCATTCAACTGGACTGCTACACATCTCTCAAATACCTTTCCCATAGCGGGTAAAATGGTTATAGGACCCAGATCCTTATATTCTTCCACTGTTTGAGTTTTAGGGATGGGAATAACTAAAGCCGATTTCGGAATATTGGGATATACAGTCTCTTCAATACAGAATGAAGTATATAGTCTTCCAGGTACGGCAAGCAAATCTTCAGCATGTGATGATTAATATTATCAATTCCAGCAGCATTAGACTTTATTTTGTTCACAGCATTATATACATCAATTAGGTTAGGTTAGGAGTGGGGTGGCATGCGGGCCTGTTTCACCGCGACCTTTACAGGTCTATTGTGATCCCCTTTACCTTAGAGAACGCTCTCTAGTTTCGCCTTCTTAATCAGACTTATCATTTTTGAGAGCGGCTCTTTTGTGTAGCCGTTGACTGTGGGGTTCTCTACCCCCATTACTAGAAACCTTGTCCTCGCTAGGCCGTCACAGTGGCACAAAACATGAACTGGGGTTTCTTCTTCCTCTTGACAGAATCTGCAGAGAGCATTTTCTGCCAGGCCTATGTTAAACATATGCCTATTCAGTCTGCAATGACCGGTCATCAGACTTACTATCATTTTGACAGTCTTCCTGTCTTTACTCAGTAGGTCTTCAGTAAACTTAGGCCTCTGTTCCCTTAGGAACTCCTTAGCCTGTCTTTGTCCTGGCGATCTTTCCCACCATTCCTTGGACTTGTTTTGTGACCATTTGTAGATGGACCTCTTAATTTGTGATTTGGTAGTGCCGAAGGAAGGGGCCGCTCCTATGAAAGGCCTTGACGAGCCTCGTCTGGCCAGCTCATCGGCGGCCTCGTTTCCCTTCACTCCCATGTGGCTGGGGACCCAGGCCAAAGTAATTTTCCTTAGGGTGCTCGCCTCATTTAGGGCTCTTACGCAGTCCCAAACCAGCTTTGAGTCAGCACTTGCGTAACTAATCGCTTTAAGTGCTGCTTGGCTGTCAGAGTAAATAGCGACGCTTTTTCCTGGTTCGGCCCAACTGTCTACTTCTCTGACACAGTGGTGAATCGCAGCAACCTCAGCCTGGAAATTAGTCGAGTCCTTGCTGAAGCTCAATGAAAGGGCCTTGCACGGCTTCTTTCTATAAATGCCAACTCCTACGCCGTGGTCCGTTTTAGAGCCGTCGGTATACCAGCTTGAGTCCGCTCTTACTGGGGGGCCATATTCCCAGTCCTTCTTATCTGGTATTATAACCTGATATTTTCTATCTAGGTTATATTTCTGAACCATGGCGTCGCTTGGCGTCCCCGTTTGGGGCCCCGCCTTGAGTTCATCTAGTAGTTTTTGATGTTCTGCACTGTGCGATTTACTTATCGGTGCCTGACTGTGCATGAGTCTGTAAGCTGCAGATCTAGCGCTTCCTTGTATAAATATTTGTAGCGGTGGCAGGTTTAGAATGACTTCCATTGCGGCTGTGGGGGTCGATCTCATTGCCCCTGTGGCGCACAGACAAGCTAGTCTTTGTATGCCACCCAGCGTTCTGGCCGCCCCCGCCTGTCGCACCTTTGGCCACCAGGCTATAGCTCCGTATGCTATCATGGGTCTGATTACCCTGGTATATAGCCACAGAGTCATTTTGGGGCTAAGGCCCCAGTTTTTTCCACATAACCTCCTGCACCTGCCCAAGGCAATAGTAGCTTTGTTGGTTATTTTTTGGATATGCGTATTCCACGTGAGCCTTTGATCCAGCCATACCCCTAGGTATTTCGTCTCTTTGGCCTGTGGTATTCTTTCCCCACTAGTGGTTGCAGACCCTCTAACGATCTTTTTCTTGTAAACGTGACAACTTGTGTTTTCTGAGCATTGACTACTAGCCGCTCTTGTTTGCACCAGCTGTCCACCGTGTTTAGAGCTCTTTGCATCTGTTCCATCAGAACTTTCGAAAATCGCCCTCTAACGACTATTGTTAGGTCGTCAGCATATCCCAGGCAGTAAAAGCCCTTTCTGGTCAGTTTTCGGATTAGGTCGTCAACGAGAGCGGCCCACAGAAGAGGAGATAACACCCCACCCTGCGGACAGCCTCCTCCCGCCTCCGCTTCGATCGTAGCCTCGCCAATCGTGGATGTAATTATCCTCCTTTCCAGGCTGGCTCTTATCCACTGCAGAAGCTTCGGCGCAACTCCTTTTCTCATTGAAGCCTCGATAATTGAATTTGTGGTGGCATTGTTAAATGCCCCCTCTATATCCAGGAAAGTCGCTACGGCTATCTCTTTGTCTTCTATAGATTTTGAAATTAGCCTGTTGAGGTCATCTAAAGCTGCCTCTGTAGATTTTCCTGGTTGGTAGGCGTACTGTCTGTCACTGAGTGGCTGTTCTCTCAGCGCGGTGTCTCTAATATGCCTGTCCACCAACCTTTCAAGAGTTTTGAGTAAGAAGGAGGACAGGCTTATCGGTCTGTATGACTTTGGCGTTTGATCAGATATCTTACCCACCTTAGGTAGGTACACTACCCTGACCTTTTGCCATGCCTTTGGAACCCATCCCCAGGCTATACAAGCTTTGAAGATTTTTGTGAGATGTGGTATCAGTATCTCCATCCCTTTCTGAAGTAGGGCCGGAAATATCCCGTCTGTGCCCGCGGATTTGAATGGTGCAAATCTGCTAACCGCTCACCTAATTCTTGCGGGTCTCGTGATCTCTGTGGCCAGCCTCCAGTCGTCTCGCTTCGGCCTGTTCGGCCTTTGTCCTGGTTCGGCCGGCCCGTGAGTACCCTTCAAGATTTTAGCGGACGGAAAGTGAACCTTTATCAGTTCTTCAATGCTCTCTTTATGAGTGCTTGTGTAGGTTCCATCCGTTCGTTTGATGAAACCTACTTCGGTCGCAGTACTACCCTCTTTGGCTAAGACTTTGTGGATGCGCGAGCATGCAGGGGTATCTTGCAGCTCCTCACAGAATTTCCTCCACGAGTCTCTTTTCGCCTTACGTTTCTCTTTATTGTACTGCGTTAGTTTAGTTTTGTATGTCTCCCATGTGTGGTCGGATTTGGCTTTGTTAAATAACCTGCGAACCTCGGCTCGTAATTGCTCTAGGTTTATATTCCACCACACTGTCTTGGCGCCCTTGTACCGCCTCGTTCTTTCTGGTCAGTTTTCTTTGTATGCTGCTAAAATAGTTTCGTGCACTTGGTCTACTGCCAGTTCTAACCCTTCGATTCTGTCCACCGGCGCTGTTCCTCCCTCGAGAGACACCTGGAGGGACGTTAAATATCCTTGCCAGTTTGTCTCCCTAGGGTTTCTGTACTTGGCCTCGATGAGACTGACGTTCAGGTTGAATCTTATGTGTCGGTGATCCGAACACGAAGGTTCCTCCGATACATGCCATCCGTTTAAGGTATTAACTACCTTGCACGAGCATAGCGTAACATCAAGTACCTCTGCTAGTGCTCTTGAGACAAATGTGGGTTCGCTGCCTATATTGGCTACTTCTAACCCCTCTGAAAATATGAATTGCATAAGTGACTCACCTCGTGCGTTGGTGTTCGTGCTTCCCCATGCTGTATGGTGTGCATTTGCATCGCATCCTATTATTACATGGAGGCCTCTTTTCTCTCCATATGCGACTAAGCTGCTTAATATGGAGGGTGGGCACTCCTTGTCCTCCCCGGGGAAGTAGGCTGAGCAGACTATCCAGCTTTTAGTCCCTTCCTCGGTCTTGGCAGTAAGGATACCTGTAACCACATCGTCGGTATAGAGGACAGGGATTAGTGTACATGTCACCCTTGAACCGTGGAGTATACAAGCTCTTGGCCTAACTGACCTAGGGTTGTATAATACCTTACCTTGTTGTGGTGTTAGGCCCGCAACTTTTCCTTTTACGAGCCATAGTTCCTGCAGTAGTGCCACATCTAGGCTTTCATTATCGGACCTCCTAACAAGCGTTGCTGAGGCAGCTTTTGCATGTTGTAGGTTCGCCTGCAGGACCTGGATCTCCCTCTTCATTCTTATGAAGAGGGTTCCTTGTCGGCCGCTCCTCCGGCAGCCTCGTCCTCCTCCATTGGAACAGCCCCCACAGGGGCAGAATACCTTTTGACGGGGCTAATTCCGCTCTCAGAAGACTGGCTTTCCGGGCTGGGGTCGACGGAAGGGGCCTCCACCTCGGTGGCCACTGTGCCTTTCGGGTCGGATGGCTCCTTCTCGATAGTGGCGCTATCTTCGCCTGTCTGTTCTAGACCTGATTGCCCTTCCTTGACCCGGAATCTTAATTTTCCTTTTTTTTTCCTTTTTATTTTTCCTTTTCAGCTTTGGGAAAGGTTTTTTTAATTGTATTTGTGTTTTGATCCTCCATAGTTGATCCCACGAGTAGCTGGGGAAATATTGGTCCGCTCCAGCAGAGCTCCGCATTACTGGAGTAAGGCTATAATCCAATGGGGTGCGCCTGTTGCCCCTTGGTTGGACTAGTTGGAACTGGTCTTCTATCCAGCCACGCATCCTCTCGGCCTAGTCCGCCACCTTAGGATTTGGGTTTGATAATGAGGTTGTCTCCTCTCGGCCCGTGCAATTAAGCCTAGACCCCCGACCCCCGAAGGGGACGGTTTATCGGTCGCATATGTGGTATCTTTCACAATGCGACCGGCGCCGTGTCTCCTGGTGCAGACCTTAGTCACGACACGACAGCTCGGTCAGGAGATTTATTTTCGACCTTTACTGGTCTAGACCGCAGTGTTCTGCTTGCACAGTGGTACCTCGGGTAGGGTTGGGTAGTTATACCCCGCATTGCGGTCGGCAGCAGGAAGAGGCTTTGACTAAAAGGACTGAGTTGCGCTTAGCCCGCTGCTGGGCTCGCCCACATGTTACCATGTGGACAAGTTCCCCGCCATATAGGAAGGGTCCCTCACCACCATATACATCAATTAATTATATCTGTCTAAATTTAAAGGTATTGAAATGGGGCAAGCGATTACAATCACCTTCCGCGGGTCGATCTAGAGGTGAGTAAACAGAGGAAGCAAAGTAATTGTCTATTTCATTGAGATTTACTAAATCATCTGATATGTCCGCCCGTTTAATTTGACCCATATTCGTATTACGAAGTTCCTTCCACAACATTTTTTTGTTCCCAACATCAATTTGGCATTTACAATGATAGAAGGCCTTATAGTTCAACTAATCTTAGTTCCGAAGTTAATATTATTCAAGATCTCGTGTGATGAAGTTACTTCTTAAAAATTCACACTAAAAATCGTTGATCGCAACAGTATCCTACATTTACTCAAAAGTACCTAACATACTTTAATAATAAGCTTATTTTTGCAATATGCTCTTGGGTATGATAAGCAAGCAGTGAGTAAGTATGTAAGATGATGTAAGGGTTGCCTGCGCCTTCACATATGTATATATTTATAGATACTTTGCTCTAGATTAGCGTAGATTGGTATATGTTGATTTTCTGTGACGTACTAATTTCCTCTCTCTCACTTTTTTCGCCAAAAGACCAGCAAATTATATATACATACAGTGCTGTGAATATGTTTTAGACCACACACGAAAAAATACTTTTAGGTACTGAAACCATATCTAAAATCGCAGACATGGATGATGCAATTTACTTATGAACAGTTATACTTTCCATAAATGTTTAGAAAGTGTAATTAGCCTAACTACCCTCATTATATAGAAAAGTACCCTCATTATACAGAAATTTAATATAATAGAAAAATCGTTGACAGGCAGTCGCGTATATAGGAATTCATTTTGAGAGGGGGAGGGGAAGAGGCTGCTTAGAAAAACAAAAATATGCGCTCAATTATATAAATATATTATATATTATTAACGCTACAAAATTCAATATTTCAATATTTATTAAGTGTCGGAGTTCGTGTGACCCGTTTGGGAGAGGGGAGAGGGGAGGGGGCTAGACCCTCTGACCACCCTCCCCCTATATACGCCACTGTTGACAGGTAAAGAGACCTTTTAGTTATTTACCGGCTGGGGGTAATAAAGATTCTGATACTTCGACTTATACCATTAGTTTAGTAGACGTTAGAGTGTGTATACATGTGCCATGTCTAGTTTGATTTATTACGCGAATAAGGGTTTCTTTTACACCTTTTACTTTTAGTGCTATTTTCTTGAAGTTGTGTTAAATTCGCAAAGTTACCGGATTAGTGTAACGTTTAAATGTCCATAATGGGAAGAATACCTATCGGGGAACGCCTGTATGTCAGGTAGACTGAAGGAATTTGCTCTGTCCCTTAAGAATCTCCTCTCTCTTGGGATTGATATTTTCCCGGCGCCTTCTCTCATTTTGAAGCTGTTCCTGAATAATATTATTTTTGGTAAAGTAATGGTAATTATAATCTATTTTGTATTGTTGTGTGCTACCCTGACAGTAACAAGCAAAACAACATGAAGATGAAGACAAACACACTCAACCGAGATGCAAAATCCGATAGAAAAAAGAGGATGTTTTCAGACATACAACTACAAATAATGTAACTCGCAAGCTCCGTTGCAGTCGAGTAAAACGAGTCGAGACGAGTCGATCAATCGAGTTTCGTGAATGAGATTTTTATATTCTCTATAAAAAATGGCGGATTCGAGTCGAGTTGCGAGTATCATGATCCGGGCCAAGGTGTGGAAACCAATTACCGTTTAAAAAAATGTTGGCAGAGCGATAAGTTCTAACTTGAATACACGACGTCATATAAAAGACCACCAGTGCGGCATAAAATGTTCGCAAAAATATACTTTCAATTATTGAACTTACATATGTGTTGAATGGTAACTGTAGATTGTAGATTGTAGATTTGAAATGAGGGTGATATTGCGCTGCGACCTATTGATCTATTGTGCCCCCTTGCGTGAGTTGTAAGCTGCTGGGGGTATGCCCGCTCCTACAGCTCCCCATCCAGTCCAAGAGCTTTGATAAACTGCATTAGCTGTGATGGTTTCAGGGAAGGTATGTCTTCTTCGTCTATAACGTCTTTACCGAGATGGCTGGCTCGGGTTTCTATGATAGCGGTGCAGTAAGATGTCAGGTGTTCCGGATTTTCATCCTCAGCCCCGCAGAACCTGCAGTCGCTATTCTGCTTTAGACCTATCCTTGCCATGTGTTCACCAAGGTGACAGTGCCCTGTAAGGAACCCTGTGAGGATGCGCAATCTATTCCTGCTAAGTTCCAGCAAAGTTTTTGCTCTATGCTTATTGTAGTTTCCAAGGAAGATCTTGGAGTGTCTCAGACCAGGAAGATTCTCCCAGAGGGATACTCTGAGGCTCTCTTCCCGATCTTGAATGGTAACTACAAACATTAGTATGATTTTTCAACATACATAATAATAATGATAGCAGTTTCTAAGTGACATACCATACTTCTTGTGTTTGCAGTGCAGAAAATAAAAGTATGTAATTCTACATACTTAATTTTAAATTGCGTAAGATTATAAATTATAAAGCAGAAACTGGAAGATGTATTATTTACAATGATAGGTATACGAGTATGCTATCATTAATAATCTAAAGCCCGATGGACACATACAAGAAAAACTTTAAAAGGTAGTTCTCTCTCGTCGATTCATATGAGTTAAAAAAAGCACGCTGCAATTTACAAGTCCAACTTTGAAAGTCGAAACCAGTCGAAACTATACGAGTAAAACTGGTACATGCAGTATTTTTCTTGACAAGTATGAAAAAGCTACGCTAAGTCGCGCACGCGCAATTCGTCAAAACGCATATATACAAACTGAAAAGAAATAAAACCGAATACTTTACATTAAAAACTTGTTTGTGTATACGGACTTATTACACGGACACATGTGACCTCCGATGAAGCATTGTAATTTGGGGTGCCTAAGTTATATGTTGGCGAATTCAATATTTCTAAATAAAAAGCTGTTAGATACATGTTTAAAGGGCGACTTTGTCGTACTATATTTTGCAATATGTAGAAGCTTCAGAATTAAATAGTAGAAAAATTAGAATTAATATTATGATAAAATAGCCACTTTATACATGTAAAGCAACTACAATTCATAAATTCCCATTTACATTTTTAAAAATTGTTAAATATCTCACAACCTGTGTGTTTTAGGCGTGGAAACATAATTGTAACAAATCTTCATTTAGTCTGAAGCATCGAAATGTAAAATAATTGCATATTCCATTTAACTTTTGACAATTTTAATATGTAACTTTGCGAGTCAGTCCGTACATATCAAACTAATAATACTGCTAATAGACCTACCTACTTCCCAACAAAAAAAAAACACCACCTTACACATAGAGGTGGAGGGAGCGGCCTTTGCGGCAATGCACAGACTGACCAGGACGGGGACTGGAAGGGGCGTACCAGAGAGCGTGGACATTTCAAGCAGGGCTCTCCCCGTTTCTAAGCTATATAGCTTTGAAAGGAATTTCCTCGCCAAGCTAAGCAACAAGAGAGAGTGGGTAGGAAAACACTCCACGTACTCCCTAAAAGAAAACAATATCAAGTGATATGTGGACGGTTCTAAAACCGACAAAGGAACAGGTGCAGGGATATTTGGGCCAGGAACCAAATATTCCGAGCCAATGGGGATATACCCCAGCGCCTTCTAAGCGGAGATCAATGCCATTGGAAGATGTGCTCAACTGAACCTTGATAGGAACCATCGGAAGCAGAGCATTGCAATTTTCTTCGATAGTCAAGGATCCATAATGGCGCTGAGCTCTAACACTATTAGCTCGAAATTAGTCTGGGAATGTCTTAATAGATTAAACAACCTAGGCACTAAAAATAGAGTTGCATTATACTGGGTACCAGGACATACTGGATTCAGAGGCAACGAAGAAGCTAATTCACTAGCAAGGAAGGCCGCCACAACTCCATTTCTGGGACCGGAACCGTTCTGTGGTATAAGGATGAGCACCTACAAAAAAAAAACTTAAAGACCGAGAAGAGAGGCTCAGAGCATCCCTCTGGGAGAATCTCCCTGGTCTGACACACTCCAAGATCTTCCTTGGAAGCTACAATAAGCATAGAGCAAAAACTTTGCTAGAACTTAGCAGGAATAGACTATGCATCCTCACAGGGTTTCTTACAGGGCACTGTCACTTTATTGAACACATGACAAGGATAGATCTAAAACAGAATAGCGAATGCAGGTTTTGCGGGCCTGAGGATGAAAATCCGGAACACCTGACATCTTACTGCACCGCCATCACGAAAACCCGAGTCAACCATCTCGGCAGCGGGCATACCCCAGCAGCTTACAGCTCATGCAAGGGAGCACAATAGATCAATAGGTCGCAGCGCAATATCACCCTTATTTTAAATCTTAATCTAAATCCCGACAAAAAGATTTTAAAAATATGCTAGTGCTTGTCATATTATATAAATAAAAAATTATGATTGATATCAAATCGATATAGAAATCTAATTGTTGACGACAAAAAAGGCTTTTAGGACAAATATCTAAGCAAGACTTAAAAGCGTGTAAACGACTCAAAGAGAAATCGAAAGATGTACGAGGTCAAAAGAAGTAATACCTTATAGCGAATTTTTGGATCTTGTTGATTACAGCAAGAGTTATTATACGAATCATAGAAAGGAGATATTATACAGAAAAGTAGACGCGATTATCTACATTTTTGTCAAACACGCATTGTTGTTAAACACGCTATGTATTATGAATGATTGGGTAGACACTTCTATACCTACATAAGAATACATAATTATTTATAGTATTACAGTCATTATGTATATGGTTTGTCTACAAAGAGTGATTTGATGAGATGAGAGTCTTACCAAAAAGAGGTCAAACACACGTATACTTTACAACAGAGGAATGGGAACCAGAGACTGTAGCACTGATATACCCAGTTTTACAGAATACAATAAGACCAATTAGACAATTTGTTACTGCAAACTCTATCTTTTACGCAATGTGATCAGCTTATTTCTGGATATGAAAATAAATATGAATGTCATATAATACTTTTGATTTCCGTTCGACAGTGTATAGGAAACATCCTACTTCGCCAATCAAACAGTATTGTGTAAAACAGACATCAGCCGTAACAGCTCATTTTCAAAAAATAGTACTCGTATTAATGGGATGACACACCTCTCTCAAACGGCATTATTACAAAGTCTTCATCAAAACTATGACGTATATGAGCGTTTGTATCATCGTCATTATCGTCGTTGATTACTCAAATTCGAAGCTATCGCGTTATTCTGTATCCATACCAATATAAGAAGGCCCTGCGTTTACGTCGTAAGCAGCTGTTCAAGTTCTCTAACTAAACGATCTTATTCGATCATTATTATACAGAACAGCTCCAATTTTAGGTCGTTTTTTATGTGTGGTGGGTGCTTAGTTGCATTGACTCCGTAAGCTGTGTACAATTTTCAAAACGAATACATTGGTGTGTTGATAATGAAAAGGGCTTTTAAATGATGTATTAACAAGTGGAGTAGTTGCATTTGAGATTTTAAAATAGGGGTTGCTAGGGGTTACAAGGATGAACATATGACGACCATTTGACTGTCAAAAAAGTTCCTCCCTAAAACAAAAATCGACGTGTCCCGGCGAATATTGCAGTGTATTGGGGTTTTTAAGTTACAGGGGTGGTAAGTTTTAAAATGAACACAATGTATAAGCACTTGAACGTTATGGCTAGTTAGAATGACAATGATCCACGAGCTTCCTAAGCAAGCATATAAATTGACATTTATTGACCTATTGACACAAATTACTACTACTACTGACTACAGAACACTATATAGTATAGCTATAAGTGTGTATAATTATACTTGTACAAAATAAATTGATTTGGATACACATGTTGTTTGATTGACCTATAAATCTTGGATCCACATAATTCGAAATGATATGGTGTTGTTTGACTTTTTTATAATTGACAGATTTATTTATTTTTGAAATACTATACAAATTTAATATTTTATACATATCTATTTTGTTGTTCTTTTGATAAATTTAGGATAATTTTAAGATGTTGTGGAATATTCATCTTTGTGAACGTTATAAATATAGTAACGAAATATTGGAAGATTTGGATTTGCCATTTAAAGTATGTATTTTGGATCCATTATCCAAGTTTTATCGATTAATAAAGTTTTTTTCAGTGGGTATTATTCATAAGGAAACTTTAAATAAAACATCCCACACAGTTTTTAAAATATTCTCCTTTAAATGGTAAAGCATGAAACTACACAGAATGGTTAATAATGAATGTGGCTTTTAATAATAATTACTGAGACATATTTCGAGTATTATTATAATATACTTTTTTTGCAGCTGTATCGGACTTGCAGCGATTTCTTCTAAAATCTTTGTCTTCAACTAATTGTCGTTGAGCATGTGGTGTACACTTTGTTTTTAAGATGACTTCGGCGGTGAATGAACCAGCCCTCTCCCCAGAACCGAATTTTTAGAACACTGAAAATTTAAAACAATCTCCTCAATTTCCTTGGGTTTTTAACAATTACCTGAATCGCCTACAAAAATATTTGCATTCAATAAGATTTTACAAAAAATAATAATGTAAAGTTGTTTCAGCTTTTGTAGAAACAAGCCTACTACAATCAGTGAACTATTGCAAAATAGATAGAGATATTATACACAACGATCTATTGATAATAAAACTTGTTGGATTATTTTTTGAACAGTGAACATTTCGAACAATTTCTTTGATTGTCTTTTTTAATTTTTTAAATTTTTTGTTTTTTTTAAGTAAATCTGAATCATACATTTACTCACTTTTTACTATAATACTGCATTTTTGCCTAAAGTGTTGAACTTAGGTATAGGGAATGCTATAGCAAAGTTGTAGAATATTTAATTCTGCGTTTTACTGATCAATAATATACAGGTGTTCCATTTAAATTAACGGAGATTGTTCATATTTACTTCGTCAAATTCGACAAGACTTTCTGGGCACCCCTTATACTGTAGGTATGTTGTATGTTATTTTTATTTATACATTATTATTATTTTCATAACACATAAATGAAATATTCACTAATAATAACAAACAACAAAGGCTCTGTTGCGATTTGCATATTACTTTAGTGCTATTTTATGTAAGCTCAATAATTAATGTTACAATCTGTAAAGAAAATTTCTTTATTTTGTTCATAATGTTTTTTATTCAACGTTTTAAAGCTGCTTTTTCTTTTCAACTTGTTTAAGTAATGTTTGTTGACGTCTTAATGTTTTCGTGTGTTGTCCTTCTTTTTCTAAGACATTTTAATCTAAATTAGTAACATTCTAAATTTAACGTAATGTAGACAATTTATATAGAACATATCTAGTTTTTCATATTATATTTGATCGACCGAAATAGAACGAACGTTGTTTTTAAAACTGTAAAAAAGACTAAAAAAACGTCAAATATGTCTTGTATAAAAATCATAAATCTAAATTCTAATCTTGACTTTGCAAGTGTTGAACGCAATTTTAAACTCTATTTTTAACTTAGCTGTTTGACATGTTGCTAAATTTACTGTTAAAGATGTATTCAAATTAATTTTTTTTTTACTTTTTACGTGTCATATAGAATAATAGACAACCTAGATTTCCCAAAAGTTAACAGGAATTAAACATTTTATAAAGGACTGAGATCGCCGGTAAATGAAACAGAATTTTTTTTTCAAAGACGTGGTTTTCGAGATTTTTTGAGTTGAAAATGCCCGAGGAAGTCACGTGACCAAAACGCAAGGTGACGTAGAAAATAGTATAAAACTTGTGTCATATTATAAGGTTATGACACTACTAATATGATAACACAAATGCAAGATCCTTTTTTAACCATTAATACATGCATGATAATACATATTATTGTAACGTATGTACTTGTAGAATATCACTAATTTTAATACAATACTACTCGTAAAAGAGATTTATAGGTTAGGTACTTGTACTTACATCAAAATGATCAGAACAATAATATCCTGTAGTCTTCTCTGCCAAAGGTACACTCGGTTGATTTAGAATCGACTCAAACTGTCATAAAACCCGTTGAAAGTATGCTTTATTGCGGCCTCGAATGCAAAGCAGTAATAGTATGGTCAACTGTATGTAAATTACTACGTATGTAAATTACTATTTATGTAGGTATATACAATATATTTTTCTATTAAATCCAGTTTCATATGCAAGGGATCATTTATAAATTCCTAAACCGATAATTTCTTAATGCGAGCTTAACATAATGTATAATAGTTAAATCGCTATCGCATACAATTTTACTATAATTCTAAGTATTTATGTAATTAAGAAATTACATGAATAAGAATATGTATGGGAGCAAGATATAAAAGTCTATTACATATTAGAGTGGATCGAAAAACGCGTTTTTTCTGCAATACAATTCTAACGCGAAAAACTTGCGCATAGGCGTCATTATAAATGAAAAAATATTTAATTTTTTTTTCAAAATTTGAAGTCGCGCAGAAGGCCTAAAGTTACCAAAAAAGTCAAAATACCGGTAAATTAAAAAAAAAAATGCAAAAATTACAAAAAATACATTTTTTGTTGTAATAGTGAAAAAAGTGTTTTTAAGAGTGTCCTTAAAGCATACAAAAAATAATTAGACCCATACTTGTTTTACTGAATTCGCGCAAAAGGTCTAAATTTGCGGGTTGTATCGCAAAAAAACGATATTTCATGATTTTCGACGATTTTTAAACATGTGCCAAAACCCATAAAAGTTTTATTTTTAATTTGTAATAGTGTAAAAACCATTCAAAATAGTTTTCCCAATCCAGAAAAAATACTTTCAGACCTGTTATTCCTTAACTGTATTCGTGGAAAAGGTCTAAATTATTCCATATCTAATGAGTGTTTATTTATCACATTAGGTTTGTAATAAGACTCTAACAAGTGATTTCCATCATCCCTACGCAACCAATTGGTGAATTTTATTTACAATATTTACAGTAACTATTTACTTTGTACAATGCATATGTTCGTTGTAGGCAAAAGATTATTTACATAGAAGCCCCTTTGAGTTCTGACTTTTAATTAAATGTGGGCATCAGTTGTTTTGATTTTAAAGTAGCTCTAATATAACCATCTCGATTTTCATGCCCGCACACTTTTTCTGCTGCTTCTGTAACGTTTTATATATCGCTCAACTGACTGGGTGTGGCATGGGAATTTGAGGTAGTTAAACGCTGATAGCGCTTTGTCGTTTCGTTCAACAAAGAAGCAATGTGTTCAGTTGGCATCTTGGACAGTAGTGGCGGCGGTGTTAACTTGCAGATTGACCAATCAATTACTTCAGTATAGTCGTTTGCACTAAAATTTATTGAAGGTATTTTGAAGTCTCTTACGTAACCTTCAGCCGATGGCTCATTTCTGGATTTAAGGATCCTCCTGTAGCCAAGTTCTCTAATGTGTGGTCTCTCATCCATTATCATAGCCGACATAATATTTTCAGGGCGGCAACCCTGCTCGCAACTTTAGGTCTTTTGCGCGAATTCAGTAATAAAACAAGAATGGGTCTAATTACTTTTTGTATGCATTAAGGACACTCTTAAAAACACTTTTTTCACTATTACAACAAAAAATGTATTTTTTTTTGTAATTTTTGCATTTTTTTTTAATTTACAGGGATTTTGACTTTTTTGGTAACTTTAGGCCTTCCGCCCGATTTCAAATTTTGAAAAAAAATTTTTTAAATATTTTTTTATTTATAATGACGCCAATGTGCAAGTTTTCCGCGTTATTAGAATTGTATTCCAAAAAAAAAACGCGTTTTTCGATTCACTCTATTACATATACTTTAGAGAATGTCCTTCAGAACCAATCAATAATTCAAAAGTTTTTTCTGTGTATTAATTTGTTTTCAGTTTGACCGCCTTTTCGTTTACCTTCTCTATTATTTGAAATAAATTATTATATTTTGTTTACTGTGTGTTTTGTTATAAATTCTCGAATAAAATCAGTGTTTTTAACGAAACAAACTTAAGATGAACATAGATTCCTGTCTATCTGCTTCGATAAATAATTTTTCTTATGGTTCTAAAATTGATTTGTATTATTATTTTATTTGCGTTTATATGTCATTAATGGAAATGGGTGTTGGCAAACGCTATACTATGTAATAACGCAGGTATTAAAAGTATCTGAAAAAGAATATATTTCTGCAGCGATCTTCCCATTCATTTCACATTACGTAGCTATTTTACCTGCTCATAAGCAAATTGCTTTATTACTACAAACATCCAGTTAAATGTTGAAAGTTTCTGTGTGCGACATTAGGTCTACGTCGCTTGCCGGGTGAGTCGATTTTAAATCAACCGAGTGTACATCTCTCCTCATGGCAGTGAACCATTTTTTTAAGTAAAAAGGAATCGTCAGAATACAAGGCACAAGTAGTCAATCCATTGATTTCGATAACATAAACCAGACATAAACACTGTATCATACGTCACACATGTAGTTCACGTAAACGCCGCGTTTTGGGAGGGCGCTGTAATCGTGTTTCTGTCTTTCCCGATTTCTAGGTAAAAAAATATATTTTTTCGTCTGGGAATAAAAGAAATGGCTTTTTCTCATGATTATCTTTAAATTTAAACAATAATTACAAAGTAAATAGGTTCTCTATTAAATTTGTAAATTAAAATTAAGAAGAAAATTGTCAATATTTAGAAATGAGTCTAAATATTGATCTTGTTTGATAGTATGTTACAACATACATAATTCTCGAAAAAGGTCGTAATTCCTACTACAACTACAACAGGTGTGAACCGCATTTCAGACGGCTCACATAACTTCGACAATAGTTCTCTTACGCCACATTATTTGTGGCTCGTTTTATATTTCTAAATCCGTCTAATACATACTATAAAATAAAAATATATACTGTAAAACAAGTTTTAACGTGTTGTTGTAGAATTTAAACGTGTTCGAAGGTATACTACAGTAGTAGAAAATTATTAAAATTTAGTATGTTACCGGTAACGAATTAGCATCGTTCTCAACAACATACACATGTAAACATGCGATCAAAAAATTTGTACTAAATTTACATATCATTCAATGATATCATAAACCAGTATTCAAGTTTTGAAGATTATTGTGAAGCATATACTGTTCTAGAATATGCTGCAATGTAACAGCGATGATCCATATGACAGAATAAGAATCATTTTACAATGCCAAAGATGAGTGGTAAAGTTTTTTGACTGCGAGGTTACAATCGAATTCAAGCAAAAGGGAGATAACATAACGTCAAACGATTATAATTTTGATATTCGTTATGCTTATGCATCGTAATTTAGCAGCGTACTTGATGACTTCCTATCACAGTTCACAAGATTTTACGACTATATTTGAAGTTTTTAAGGATCCCCAAACATATAAATTGCATTTCTTTAGTTTGTTACATATCTTTCATATCTGCATATTGGAAATCATTAGAATCATCAAGAATCATCTTCCGCCATCTTCATTTATTTTAAACTAATATATGTAGTAAAGTAAATCGAAAGATATATCATAGAAAAGCTTATTTCTTTCTCTTTTCAAAAGTAGTACATTTTTGCAAAACTTGAATCTCCTATCAAAATCATCTTTAGCTAATTCTTGGTAGCTTTGAATTTTAGAAAGATGGAACTTATTTTTAGGGGAAATATTTTGTACAAAGTTTTGGCTAATACAATGATTGCTTGACAGTTCATATGTATAGTGACTCACGGCCAAAATCATACAGCCTTATTAAATATATATTTTCGATAAAATATTAAATATAAACAAATAGAAGTAGCAAAACTTTGCATCATTGTTATTGTATAAATATATGCTTTCGTTATAGCAAGCACAAACTAAAAGTATGAAATCAAGTTGGCCAAAAAAAAATATATAGTTTCGAAAACTGTAGTGCGCCTCACACCTAAAATCATACAGCTACGGGAAATACCTAAACATTGTGGTGAATCATTCAATAGTACTGGAATTTCTTGTCATGACATTTGTCTATGCATTACACAACAAGTAAAACGTGTGTAGGACATGTTTTGGTATAGCCGGCGCCATTAGAAAATTAATAAAAAGCAAACCACCATAGAAGAATGACGAATTATTATTCACACTTTTAAAGTAGGAAAAAGTTGTCGAGAAATTGCGCGGATTATAAGTAGAAGTAAGGCCACTATACAATGCACTATTAAGAGGTATAAAGTCGAGAACTGAATTGTAGATAAGCCTTGAAAAGCGCCAAATAAAAAACTAACTCCACAAGATGAACGGTGGATATTAAGATAAATAAATAAAAATCCATGTATTGGCGCTTCTAAGGTTGCATGTGATATTAGTGAAGGCTTAAATAAAGAAGTTAGTGCAGAATATGTTAGACATGTATTACGAAAAAATGATTTTCACGGTCGTATAGCTCGTAACAAATCATATATCAATGAAAGAAATAGATTAAGGAGACTCGAATTCGCATAAGAGTATGGTAACAAGGATTTTGAGTACTGGAAAGACGTTATTTACACAGATGAAAGTAACTGATTTGTCTGACGCCACACCATAACATGCCCATCTGTTGAAAACGGATTAAACTTACTTTCATCTGAGTAAATTTTACTTGTTGTGTAATGCATAGACAAATGTCATGACAAGGAATTCCAATACTATTGAATGATTCACCACAATGTTTAGGCATTTCCCCTAGCTGTATGATTTTAGGTGTGAGGCGCACTACAGTTTTCGCAACTATATTTTTTTTTTTTACCAACTTGATTTCATACTTTTAGTTTGTGCTTGCTATAACGAAAGCATATATTTATACAATAACAATGATGCAAAGTTTCGCTACTTCTATTTGTTTATATTTAATATTTTATCGAAAATATATATTTAATAAGGCTGCATGATTTTGGCTGTAAGTCACTGTAGATATTTTAATTTTCCTTAGACATCTCGTAGGACAACTAAACCCGTATCTTCATTCTTCATTACTTACTTCTACAAAAATGGCGTCAGCAAGATTATGTAATAAAAATCTCATAATCATTTATTTTCCTATAATAATATGTCGATTTAAATTGTGTTGAAAATATAGATATAACCAAATATTAAAATTAGTGCCAGTGTATAATGCAGTAAACAACAAACATAATTAATATATTTGTGGCTTCATTATATTATTAGATCCTTTACGAGACGGTTGAGCCGGTTAGAGGAAATCGAAGACAAAAAGCGCAGCTGTACATACATACATAGCTCGTGTTACTTCGGCCCCTGCCGCAAACACGAAAGCTCTCTATATATATAAGCGGCAACGCCAGCCAGTGAAAGTTAGTCAGTTAGTCGATCAATTTGTTATTCGAGTGTTATTTATATTTTCTATATAATTCAAAATGTCGCTATTACCGTTATTTCTTGATGAAATGCGCCCCTTCCGACCATCACGTTTGTTAGATCAACATTTTGGTCTAGGACTGCATAATGAAGATATGGCGGTGCCATTCGATATTCCACAAGCTAGAGCCCTGCTACGCTTTCCGCAGATGTATTATCGGCCATGGCGCAGTCAAACCGGCGAAAAGGATACGGGATCAGTCGTCACCTTCGACAAAGATAAATTTCAAGTGAATTTGGATGTACAACATTTTGCTCCGGAGGAAATCGTTGTAAAAGTTATTGGAAAGAATACAATTACTATTGAAGGCAAGCACGAAGAGAAACAGGATGAACATGGATATATATCAAGACAATTCGTAAGAAAATACGTGCTACCGGAAAGTCACGATGCCCAACAAATTCAATCAAAATTGTCTTCTGATGGAGTTTTAACCATAACTGCTCCGAAACTTTCCGATAATCCAGCTCTTGAAGATAGGACCATCCCCATACAACAAACGGGAGTTCCTTCGAAATCCATTGAATCTGCTAAAACTGAAGAGAAGCAAAAGTAATTTGTCGATAATTCATGAAAGTCATATGTATGTTTCTATTATGTATTATAAAATTTTTAAAATACACATAAATAACCCGTTATGGTTAAGTAAATTGTCTCTTGCATGTATATATACATTTCAGTTTGCTTCAATAAAATTATAATTAGATAATTTGTCTAGTAGCTGCATTTGTATTTTTTGAATTCTATTGATTAATATATATTTATTAACTGTATTATTCAAAAATAAGAAACCTATGTACGCAAAAACTATACATAATTGTAATTTTAAAAAGTGAAATAAATGCATATGTCATGATTGGTGTTGTATATTTTTAACAGTAAGATTGTTTTTACGTTAAAAGAATAAGACGTGGGTTATAAGATTACAACATATTTTTCGTAAAATTAAAGTTGATTTCGATTAAAATGTGTATGCTAAGCTAAAGTTTGTAACGTGAACGATAATGATAAAAATTAAATCAAATCAAAATTTGGGTGGGCTAATGAACTTAACCTTGAGACGCCTCTACCATATTGATTAAGCATGCGCGGGCAGAAAGAAATGACGCGAATTTCCCTCCACATTTTTATTAAATTTTGACGCACAATTTCTTAAAAATTACACAAATAATTGGCTGAAGCAAATCATCTATCAGTGTGACACTTTAGACTGTAATTTTCTTTATCGTTTACTTTTGTAATTAAAAATACCTTGCACGAAAATTAAAAAAAAATTGTATGCGAGAAGAACTTCCTGCCACACCCTACTGATCGTGCGCCGGCATAGCGATTATTTCAAAAGTGTAAATTACTTATTTCGGTTCCACTTTAATATTATTTTATAGACAAATTGGTAATCTGTAAAACAATGGTTATTTTTTATTACTTATAAAATTTAAGAATCAAATAAGAAAGTTTCAATAGCAAGTATCAACCATCGGTAATAGTGGCAAAATATAAAAAAAAATAATAAAAATATGAAATAAATTTGTAATTTTGCTTATAAGGCCAAATTATACAGTGAAGGATAAAAGGCTTCGTACAGGTAAAAAAAAATCGCTTGTTTTATAAATAGAAGATAAAAAACGATTTCTTGCGTCAAAAAATCAAATTCGACAAGACAAGCTTAAATGTGGAGTATTTCTTTAAGTTAATTATGAACAAAGTTACAAGCATTGAAGTACGCACGGAAAAATGCACTTCTCTTTTGTGGTGAAAGTTGAATTAAATTTGTGTCACTAAAAGAAAGATTGATTTGATAATCCAAAATTTCTATTGATTATCTGCAATGGTTTCAAATTTATGAGTTTTGTACTCTACGAAATAGAGACGAAAATTGTGTGTGACTCGCGTTACAGAGGGTTCACACACGCAATTTTCACGTCGATAGCATCGATTTTAAAACTGAGAAATATAGGCGAGAATTGTTTACAACTACAGCCGCATGAAATTTTCGGCCTTATATCGTAGTTTTAAAAAATTCATAACTTTGGAACCGCTGCAGATAATCAAACCAAATTTTGAATATCGGATTAGCACATTACATTCTTTCTTTTACTAATATAAATTTATCTTTACTTCCATCACAAAAAAGCTCATTTTCCACCGACACATTTTAGTGCCTGTAATTTAAAAAGTAACGTATTAAAAAAATATTACATATTACTATGCCTTACTATGCAAGTTTGTCTTTATACAGAATTTTTCGTTTCGTGTTGCTTCGCGATTCGTCGACGAGAGATATAGTAAGCTGATAGTAAGTCCGCATGTCGTTCGCATTATGTATTATATTATGGTTGCTGCTACTCAAACATAAAATATAGGATCGTTGTTTGGGGTGGCGGTAGTGACCTAAACAGAGTTTTTTTTTGATGCAGAAAATGATTTTATATGTAATTAATAAACTCGAGTACCAATCAGTCCTGCAGACGATTCTTAAAACTAAATAATATTTTAATTGTATCTAGTATTTATATATTTAAATTGCTGATGTTCTTATGGAAAAACAAAAACTTATTCGAGGACAGTGAATTACAACATGCGTATTCTACAAGGTTCAAAACCGATTACCGTTACAAGTTGAATTTCCCGCTTTTTATTTATTATCTTAGGTTGGTCACTGACTGTAAAACATTCGAAAACGTATGTCATAGTTGGCTCGCATTTAGAGGTGTTTGGCGTTGTTATAAATAAATTTGTTCTATCCGGTTTTCCTTCAGTTCTTCTGCGTTTTTTGAGTGTTTTTGTTAAGCTGCGTACTGACCTGAGCAAATTTACGCGAACGAAAGAATACGCACGAACGTTCGTGCGGATAAATTTTATTTGAAATACAACTTCCTTGTTCGTGCGCATAAAATTGCGCTCCACTTGTTTCATTTAATATTTAAAATTCGCTGGAGAACAATGTCCAAAAATACCTTACTAAGTTCTGCATACGTAGTAATGCACATACTCAGCCAAAAGAAAAAGCGGAAACGAAATAAACGTTGGTTGATTACGCGGCTTTATAGCAGCAGGCAAATTTATAGTGGATCACATTTATTAGGAGATCTACAAGTGCAAGAACTCAGTGGTCATTTTCAGAATTTCGTTCGTATGTCAGCAACTGATTTTGAACTACTAATCAGTAAAGTTGATCATATAATTGGGAAGAAAGATACCAACTTAAGGAAAGCTATTTCTGTGAAAGAGAGGTTAGCGCTAACATTACGTTTTTTAGCAACCGGGGATTCCTATTCCAGTATGCAATATCTGTTCAAAATTTCGAAGCAAGCTATATGCATAATCGTTCCTGAAGTTTGTCTGGCAATTATTGAAGTGTTGAGGGCATATGTAAAGGTAAAAACAAGATTTTTTAAGTCAAGTATATGTATTTTTGTATTCTAAATGTTTATTAAAAGAAGTTAAACTTTACACTAAACACAGTTTTATGTAAAAACATATTTATAAATCAGTAAAATCTAAATCTGTTGGCCATAAGTGTAGGATTACTGGAAACTGGATATGAGGAGATACAGGAAGATGACGGAGAAACAATCCCATCGACGCTTGCAACATTATGCATCCGAGGATGCATAGAGGTTAACTGAGGAATTATTGGGGCAAAATTTTCATAATAGCCTATATCGGCGTGGTACAAAATAATGTTGATTGCATGGTCTACTTCAATTCGCGTTTTTTTGCTGTACGTTCTCAATTTATTGGAAACGTGTTGCCCATATACCGGAAAATTGTTTGGAGCTTCAGTTCTTAGCGAGGCCTTCATTGGTTGGTACGCTTCCTCTAACCTTGAATCAACATAATTTTTCTTTGCTTTTTTCTTTGGGCGTGGGGAGGAATGAATTGGTTTAGGCGAAATCGGCGCCTCTATAATATGATTTTCCTCACCGTCGTTAGTCTGTGATTGATTGTTTGATTCTGAACCAGCATCATCTTCCTATATCTCTGCCTAAAAATGCCAATGCTTTGAAAAAAATAATATTAAGATAAATTGATTTTTTATGTAGATACCCTCATCTCCTGAAGATTGGTTGGCAGTATCGAAAAATTACGAGGAGTTATGGAATTTTCCCCATTGTTTAAGGGCAATTGATGGCAAACATGTAGTACTACAAGCACCATTAAACTCTGGAAGTGAGTTCTACAACTACAAATCAACTTTTAGTATTGTTTTGTTTGCTTTTCGTCGATGGTAATTATAACTTCTCATACGCCGACGTTGGATGCCGGGAAAGGGTTTCTGATGGTGGAGTTTTTAAACAGACCCAATTGTGGAAAAAGATTGAGAGTAATCAATTACAAATCCCTGGTGAAGCTGCTCTGTCTGGAAAAACAAAAGCAATTCCGTACGTTTTTGTTGGTGATGCGGCATTTCCTTTAAGTAGCAACTTAATGAAACCATTTTCTGGAACATACAGCAAAGGCGCCTCAGAAAGAATTTTTAATTATCGACTTAGCAGGGCAAGGAGAATTGTTGAAAATGTGTTTGGAATTTCGTCTGCGATATTTAGAGTATTGAGAAAATCTATCCTTCTAGAACCAGAAAAAGCGCAAATAATTGTTATGGCTCTTGTTTATCTGCATAACTTTTTAAGGAGAAACCAAGAATCTAGATTATTATATTCTCCTCCTGGTACTTACGTTTGATCATTACGAGGGTGGTAATTTATTGCCGGGAACGTGGAGAGCGAGTGCTGCTGAAGAAATCACGTCGCTTTTGTCTATTCGAAATGTACCCCGACGGTCTCCTCTGATTGTAAAAGCCATTCGTGACGAGTTTGCCGAATATTTCACTACAGATGGTTGGGTGCCATGGCAAGATAAACATGCCTAATTACAAATTACTTACCTGAGTATGTAGTGTATTCTTGGGTTCATCTTTATCGAGCAAGAAACGCATTCGTTGAAAAGCAAGCCACTTTGATATGTATATTTCATGCCGCCCTGAAACTTACAATATAGTAATAGGTAACAATATGTAATAATAAGTAATAATCAACGTTTGTGTTATGTATTAAAATACCAATAAGATACCTTTTCCAGTGCCTATACTTTTCTTCCCTTTTGCCTTTTCTCTACGGAAAGATCCCAACAAACTATTAATTTTTTGTTTAATTTCAAAAACTTCCACTTTGAAATTTAAACTAATCATGTCCCACGCATCTATTTTCTTGTTACTTGAAAAATGAAATTCATATTTTGCATCCGACAGTATAGGGTGTTTTTCGTATTCGTCGATTAACGGCCTTGCTGTTGTTCCATTCCATGTTACGCGTACAACAGCGTTCCACAATAAATCCGTCCAGATTGAGCACACAAGTCCTTTGATAAAATAGAAGAAACTCCAACAAAAAACGAAGAAAAACAAAAAAACAAAACAAAAAAGTGTGGGTAAGAAATTGTATATTAAGACGAGACACGCTTAGTTTTTGTGAAACACTGTTAACGGAATTAAGGGACGAGGATTCTCAACAGCTCAACAATTTCCTTCGTATGAACCTTGATGATTTTAATTATCTTTTGGAACTACCTAGTCAGCCCTATTATTACCAAAAATGACACGAAAATGCGTCGTTCTATTTCAGCAAGAGAACGTTTAATTATTACCTTAAGGTTTCTGGCAACAGGTAAGTGGAAATAAATTATTGATTTATAATAGTTTTTTTCTGATGGTATCCAATTAAAATGCAGTTATTGACTTTACTACAACTTTACCAGTAGGTGTAGTAAAGTCAATTGAAGAAAATGTTTTCCAAGGTATTTAGTATGTATCGCAGTCAAGCAATTGTAGGATTTTCTGCAAATTTGGTGTTAAAGGAAAAGCTAAGTTATATTTTTCAAAAACATATTCGATTCCGTATGCTGTAAGAGATCGAGTTGAGGCAGAACTAACAAGGTTAGTACAAGAGCGTATATTGGAACCTACTACACAAGCGGAAATAGCTAGCCCTATTGTACTTGTGCCAAAGAAAGATGGTGGTATAAGGATTTGCGTCGATTTTAAGAAAACGCTAAATTCAATTCTTAGAACGGATTATTATCCACTACCTGACTTTCAAGACATTTTGCAGAATCTAAAAGGTGCCGGAGTTTTTACCATATTAGATTTAAGCAATGCGTATTGGCAATTAAGAGTGAATGAACAATCACAGCATTTGCTCCAGATAAATACTCATGTAGGTCTATATAGGTTCACAAGATTACGTTATGGAGTGTCAAGCGCTCCTGCTTTGCTCCAGCTTACAATGGAGCAAGTACTGAAGGGAATAAGTAACGTGGGAGTCTATATAGATGATGTAATCATTTGTGGTAAAGATTATGAGGAATCCAAGGAAAGAGTTGTTAAGGTCTTAGATAGATTGAACAAGTACAATATTAGAATAAATCAAAGTAAATCTATGTTTTTCAAAGAACAATAGTAAATGCGCCAGTGCCGAAGAATTTAACTGAAGTAAGAGCGTATTTAGGATTGTTAAATTTTTATGTAAAGTTTATCCCTATGCTCCTATGTCCTCTGAAGTGCATCCATTATGTGAGTTACTGTACAAAAATAAGGAGCTTAAATGGGATAGGCAAAAACAAAATGCTTTTGAAAAGAGTAAGGAGTTATTAGTAAAAAGTAGCGCATTAGCGATATTTGACCATTCAAAAGAAACCATTGTAACAGCCGATTCGTCACAATATGGAGTTGGAGCGGTACTAAGCCAAGTGTCTGATGGAGTGGAGAGAAATGTGTAATGTTTGCTTCTTGTACATTAAACGCAGCGGAAAAGCTACAAATTCAAAAGGAGGTATTGGCATTGATTTAGATAAAAAGGTTCCACAAATACCTGTATGGCGGAAGTTTACCCTACAAACAGAACATGAACCTCTAAAAGGAATGTTAGGACCTAAGGTAGGCATTCCAACACTTGCTCACTCAAGATTGCAACGTTATGCCATCATATTTTCAGCATATCAATATGATCTACAATATAAAAAGGGTAAAAATATCGCAAAGGCTGATGGATGGTCTCGATTACCGTTACAAGGCCGTACAACTGAATAAGTGTTTGCCTTTACCTTAGCAAATACAGTGCCTTTATCTACGGACGATATACGAAGAGAAACCAGGAACGATCCAGTATTATGCAAAGCCTTAGAACTTTCGCTACAGGGATGGCCAAATTATATTCAGGATGAGAACTTAAAACCATATTTTAAGCGCCGACACGAGATTAGTGTGGAAGAAGATTGCTTGACGTGGGCAAACAGAGTAATCCTACCCATGAAAATGCGGAATGACGTACTAGGATTGTTACCCGACCAACACCCAGGAATGGTAATGATGAAATGATTGGTTAGAAGTACTGTGTGGTGGTCAAATTTAGATGGAGACATCGAGGAAAAGGTGGCATCTTGCGAAGCTTGTCAAATTCTAGCACCTAAACTAAAGAAGTAAAATTAATTCCGTGATCATACGAGGAACGAAACTGGTCGAGAATACATTTTCTGATTACCACGTCGAAATAGTTAGAAATTTTTGTAATGAAAGATGGTACAAATGTAAGCCAAACGCTGGAAAAACTGAGAAATGTCTTTGCAAGACTCGGACTACCGAAAGTATTGGTGGCGGATAATGATCCTCCCTTTAGTAGTGAAGAATTTTGAAAATTTTGCAAAGGAAATGGTATCAAGTTAATAAATTCCCCACCTTATCACCCAGCATCTAACGGAAGTGCTGAAGGATCCATCTACACAGCTAAGATTGCATTGAAAAAGGCATTATATCAGGATCAAAATAGAGAAATAACGGTCGAACACAAGCTACAAAATTTCTTATTTGCATACAGAAATACACCTTTGTCAGTAACATTAAAAACACCTAGTGAATTAATGCTTAAGGAAGTGCCAAGAACAAAATTATCAATGCTAAAACCTCAGTATGCCATTGGTAATTGCGAAAAAGAGAAGAGGGAAAGGTAAAGGAAAGTGAAGATAAAAATAGAAGAACAATAAGGAATTATGAAGTAGGGGAAGATGTCTGGGTTTATCTAAACAACACCAAGAAATGGGCATCGGGAAAAATTGTAGACCGAATAAGTCGGGTAAACTTATATGGTGAAAATAGACTGTGGAAATAAGGTCATACATGCAGATTGTTTGAAACCATGCAAATCAAGAACCGCAGCAGATCCTATAGAGAATAAGCATCGCGACTTACAAATGGAAGCTAGAGTGTGGAGAGATGTACCAAATCTATCAATAGACTCTAATGACGCCAATCCACAAGAACAACAATTGTCTTCTGAAGAGATATCTGATCTTGAATTATCACCCAATTCTATACCCACCCCTACCGGTGCTACCGGAGGCCAAATAGTTCGACTATAGACGCCCGAGATATAAACCGTGTGAATACAGATTTATATGATATAATAGTTTGCCTGTCATAGTTCTTGTTTTCCAAAAACAACCCTCACCCCCTATATTTTTTTAAACTATTGTCCCAATCTTTTAGTACTCATAAAACAGTTATATATTTATCTTAACTTTTTTTTGATATGTCTTATAGTTTTGGAGATATTAAAGCAAATAGCGGAAGGTAGCGTTGGCTCTTGCGGCTCTTGGTGGCCCCCACCCCCGAAAACGAACGATTTTGCATCTGTGGATGTTATCGTTGTTCTTACACTGCATCAGTCTACAAACCCATCAAATTTCATTTAAATCGGTCACCACCACTTGCCTGTGTTTCCTTGTCAGCTTTATTTATCAATACAAACAAAATAAACGTAGGTATAATTTGTGTTAGATACCTATAGATCTTGTTTAGCTCGTTAAATAATCGTTCTTAAATAATACTAACTGTTTTTTTAATGCACATAGCATGCTGTTTATGCAAAACAAAATTGTTTTGTTTGAAATCAAACAAAACATCAGTAAATATTTAAACTTAAATAAGTCATTATATTGAGATAAATATAAATAATCCAGATACATATTTTTCAATATTTAACCTTTCTCAATCAAATTACTGTGAAATACGTTTAACACGAAAACGCTTAAGAAGAAATATCGGTATCACGAAACAATAAAGCGGTCCCGAAAAAGTACTATGTATTTGCATACATTTTTTTTCTCTTAACACGAAACAAAAGTCGCTTAACATGAAAAGGTATCGTTTCTCAGAATGAACAAAATATGAAAACAGCTGCCACGTCGGCGATAATTAAAGGGAGTTTGAAATCAAAGCGAACGAATATTTTTCAAAAAAGCTATAAACGTTTTATTTGTTTTTTTAATTGCAAATTATGTATTAAATTTCAATAAGTTCTTGTTAATATTTTTGTTTTATTGAAGGCATGCATACATATCTGCAGATGTATCATACAGATCTAAATAAAATGTACTCAACGAAATTTTGTTGAGTATATCTACATATACCAGTTTCGTGTAAAATGTATTTCACTGTATATACCAATACAGACATACATATTTATTTTTAATCTGAGCAGCTGGTTTCCGCCGATTGAAAACTATCTAACTGGCTGTATAAACTGATCTATTAATAAATTTAAAAAGATGTGAGCGCTATGAAATGCAAGTAATAAAGCAAAGTTTTATTTTGAGTCATGTTTACTCGAGTATGTTAAAACAGACAGCAAATATTCAGTATAGGTACACAAAAATAAAAAATGTAAACGAGATTTATAGAACACAAATAAAACAAATTAATAATGGCTATAATACCCGTTGTGAGCACGCATTGTTTAACAAGATTTTAAACGCTTAAATATATTCGTCAAATGCGGAAAGCTGTAAACAACAGCTACAATTATTACAGATAATGCAACTACGAAAGCATCTATAAAAACAGGACACAGTCAAAAACAATATCAAATGAATTTAATAGATATTTCACAACAATTGGAAAGAAGTTAGCTCAAAAACAAATAGAGAGCTATAACAGAAGTCCGCAAAACCACATTCACAAAAAAAACACATCCCTCTTCTCACATTCAAAGATACAACGGAAGAAGAGACATTGAGAACAATAGAAACGCTAAAAAATAATGAAGTTCCTGGTTTTGATAAAATCACAAACAATATAATCAAACAAAACGCAAATAAACTAGCACCTATTTTAAGTGTACTAATAAATAAAACACTACAAAGAGCAATATACCCAGACTATCTCAAGACCAGCATAATAGTACCCATTCATAAGAAAGGTAATACACAGGAACTGCAAAGTTCTAGACCCATATTTCTCTATTATCGACAATCAAAAAAATTTTGGAAAAGATGATACAAAAACAAATAATGGAACATGTACAAACACACAACATCATAAATTACTGACAATATGCGTTCTAGCCAAGATTCAGTACAATGTCAGCAGCATATGACTTGACTAACGCTATTAAAAAGAACTTGATCAAAAGAAAACAGTTTCACTGCTTTCTATAGGCATGAAAAAGGCCTTCGATACGATATCTAAGGAGAAATTAATAGAGAATAGTTCTTTACGATACAAGTGTTAAAAGTGCGATTTTATTTCACGAGTTAAAAGTTTACGAATTTACGAGTGAAATAAAATAGCATTTTTAACACGTGTATCGTACACTATTTTTATACAACTGTTTACATGTAATTAAATGAATTAAGATTTCTACAATTTTTTTTGACATTTTATCACAAAAATAAAATATATCACAACTCAGAGGTGCCAGTCATGGTAACGCACTCATATTTGAGAATAAGAAACGCCAAGAAAGTTTATTGACGTTTTTTATTCCTATTAAAATAAATAAACTCTTGATGAGTAATTGTTGTAATGCTAATTTATGTACATATATATCAATATTTACATCAATAAAGTAACTGTCAGTAGCGTTATAAACATTTTCGCACTTTCGTGCTAAAAGTATTTTATAACACGCTTATGTCAGTTTATGTTATAAAACTCAATTTTTAATCCGGTTAGCTTACGTTAAAAGTGTCACTTTTACAGTAAGTTGTATAAAAACTACAATTACATGGTTTTCAAAATAGAGAGCTGAACATGATGAAGACAAATGACAAGAGTAAATGGTATTACAGGAGAACCTATGTATGCGGATTTTGGAATACTTACCACAAGGCGGAAATATACCCCCAATTTTATACACCCTATATATGAATGATCTCTTAGAACAAACATTTAATGGAAATTTATACGCATACTCAGATAATACATGTATACTATATTCAAGTCATAATACCAAACACATGGAACAAAATATAAACAAAGACCTGAAAATTCTAGAAGAATGATGTTTTAACAACTTATTTATCATAAATAAAAAGAAAACAGAATATATGTTATACCGGGTTTTCTGGGAGGTGGCTCGCTCCTATAATTTCTAAAATATTTGAGATAGAGAAACGAAATTTGGAAATTATGTACAAGGCTTTAATTTACATTTCTTGACATAGTCGATACATTCTTATCACTACCGCTTTTACCGGAAATGACTTTGATTTTCGATTTTTAAACGGGACTACCTGAATATTTTTCTATATTTTGATTGGGGTTAACATTTTGAGTACAACTGCAGCAAAAGTTATTTTTTGATATAAATTTTTTTTTCAACTTTTTTTTTTATCGAGAGTGCTTTGAAGTTCCTAATATGCTCAGGTGTATTTTTTGTGAAAACGCAAAAAAATTGAAAAAAAAAATGTTATATCAAAAAATATATTTTGCTGCAGTTGTACTTAAAATGTTATCCCGAACCAAAATATCGAAAAATATTCAGATAGTCCCATTTAAAAATCGAAAATCAAAGTCATTTCCGCTAAAAGCGGAAGTGATAAGAATGTATCGACTATGTCAAGAAATAAATTAATAAATTAAAGCCCCGTACATAATTCCCAAATTTCGTTTCTCTATCTGAAATATTTTAGAAATCATAGAAGCGAGTCACCTCCCAGGTCTACCAATAAAAGAGAAAAACAAAAAATAACAATAAAACTAAAAATCGAAAACTAGAAGAAGCGAAAGAAACAACATATTTGGGACTGAAAATCCAGAACACCATGAAATGGGGGAGACATATACGGGGTGCACAATATCCAACTGCAAAATTTTGTTTTAAAATTCCGTTCCGCTTGTATAATACTTTTAATAGGCCTTTCTCACCAACCATCCTGTATATAAAACAATAGCATAAAATGCCAAAACTATTGCTGTACTGAATAAAATAAAACGCATGATCCCAAACACATAAAAAATCTACATAGGTACCACGCTCTTTTCACATTAAGAAACACCTACCTAATCAACATCTGGGGGAAACACAACGAAAATGAATATAGCGCAACTCCAACAACAACAAAACAAAATTTTAAAAGCTATTGATGTTGTTTTTGGACTTTTTTTTAGTTAAACACTAAACTTTATACTTACGGGTTTTGCGGTCCTTTTAATAATTAAATTGTCAGAAATTCTAACAACATTGACAAAATTTTGAAAGAAAATAAAGATTTTTATTATTAAAAGGATCGAAAAACCCGTATAAATTTTATTGTTTAACAAATTTTAAAAGCAATATACATTATGTAATACAAAACGCCAACATCAGAGGTATACGAAAAAACACAAGAGCTAAACATACACCAGTCAATACAACTAAATAACATACTTACTCTCTACAAAACAGAAAACAATGCAATCAAATTAAGAATACAACTAGTGACAAACAGAGACACACACAATTACAAAACTACAGTCTCACATATAACGACCATAAAATACGCACACCAAACATACGCACAATCTTTGACAACATCGGCAATAAATAACTATTATATAATAGAATACCAAAGGAAATAAGAAAATCTCCTTATAAACTTTTTAAAATAAAAATAAAACAGCTACTAAAGGAATAAAATACTAATAATAATAATAAATTTAAAAAAAACAACAAATGAATAATCACAAATAACCATAATCGACAAAATAAAACCAAGCAAGAGTCCCTCAATACTATTAGCCTGAGACTGAAGTTCCCAAGGTGAAGATGAGGGATAAAGATGGATATGTAAGTACATATGTATATAAACAGCATAGTGTACCTTTTGTTATGTTTAATAAAAACAAATATAAATAAATAAAAATATTGTAATGAAACTGCGGTTCGATTAAATAAAACTATTTATTTAATAACTTGGAAGAAAATTAACACAACTAAGTAGTTTAATTTGATTGACAGTAATAATGACATTATTATATTTGTTTTTATTTCCATCACTACTCTTCAAATATTTATTTTCCTGACATATGTGGTCAGTGATGTCGGAACGCACTATTATGTTGCCACATTGCCCCCTCCTCAAAAGATGTTTCATCCCGAAATATACTCTTCGTGGATTCAGGTAAGTAATGCCGGTACTTGTTAGTCGGACCCTTGTTACACCGGGACGTCTTATGGAAATAACAGTCGACGGCTCCCTGAGGATTGTTATATGTGGAATGCCCAGGCTGGTAACTGTAGACTAATATTTCTGTGCCAGTATGTTGGAATAATACCTCCAACACACTCCTTACAACCCTCCAATTCAACTGATTTAATCCACATCCTAACTTTGGTATTAGTTTTAGAATGTCTTGTTGTAGGACGTGATTTCGCAAATCAAATAAAACTTCCCAAATTACCCGGTACTCTGGATTCTGATATGGAAACTTTTTAATAACTAGATAAAATATGGTTTGACCATTGATGCTGAACTTTAAAGTTTTTCCAATTCTCGGTGGCTGCTGCAACAATTCTCTCACTCTGCCATACCTTTTCCGAAATTCTGCTACAATTCCTCGAGACATCCGTAAATGTTGCCCAACATCTTGCCAAGGTGTAACTCGATAGCACCGCAAATAGATCCTGTCGCTTTTCAGTGGTTACCCCGTGTCCTGCTTTGCGTGTGTCAGAATATTTTGCCACAAAATCTTCAAATGTTGGTTCGCGATGTTGGGCATGTACTCGATGTATATCAGAAATTCAATTGTCATTGTCTCCGCGGTATGGGGCTAGACGATTCAAGTGTACAATCCGTGGTTTAGTATGAGATGTCCAATTTATTCTATAGATAATGTAGTTGATTCACTTCAAAATTTCATACGGTCCTTTTTCCAGTGTCTTTGGAATTTGGGAAAAGCCCACGTCGACGTTGCGGGTTATATAGTCACACGAGGTCACCCACTTGGTAACCTCCACTGTCAGCATTTACATAGTTTTCTTTCATTCTAGCACTAGCGTCCCGAATACTGTGCTGTACTTATTCATGGATGTTGTCTAAGTTTCGCCAGAGATCGTTGACATAATCTTTTCCAACAAGATCTTCTCCAGATTTACAGCCAAACTTCAAGTCACAAAGCAATTTCGCCTCTCTACCAAATAGTACACTTGCAGGAGATTTGTCAGTGGTTTCATGAACAGATGCTCGGTAGGCCAACAAGAACAGAGGCAAGTGTTTATCCCAATCCTTTTGATTATCTGACACAACCTTGGATAGATATTGGAGCATGGTCCTATTTATGCGCTCTACCATTCCATCTGATTGAGGATGCAGAGCAGTCGTTCTAGTCTTTCGAATGCCCAAAATCTCAGATGTTTTGAAAAAGAGTGGATTCAAAATTTCGTCCTTGATCCGAATGGAGATCTAAGGGCACCCCAAAACGACTGACGAACTGCTTGATGATGACATCTGCAACCGTCGCGGCCTCCTTGTTGGATAACGCATAAGCCTCGACCCATTTCATAAAATAATCCATCACCACTATTATGTACTTGTTTCCCTGAAACGGTCCAGCAACATCTATGGCAATTCTTTAAATAGGGCTTTCCACATTGTACTGCCGTAAAGGTGCACGACGACGTCTCTGTGGTCCTTTACTAGCAGTACATCTGGTGCATCTTGTGCACAATTTACCCAATAAAACCGCTGGCACACCTTCTCCAGCGTCTTATGTACACCAAAGTGTCCTCCGGAGGAACCATCGTGGAGCTGTCGTAACACTTCCAATATCCTTTTCTTAGGAACCACCATTTGCATCCTACATTCCGTGCCATTTGAATTCTCCAAAACGCGCTTCAAAATGTGATCATCTACAACTAGAGAGTCCCGTTGTGCCCAATATGATAACTTCTTGCCAACTGGGTCTTTGCCCTTGATTCTTCCAGTGCAGTATTAGTAAGATCAGAGTCTGTTGGTCGTTTCGCAATGCGTTCGGTAGCCATTGATCATCGATCACGGTGGTCCTGCAGGTATTGGCTGACTTATTTTCTATTTGGGTGCACTGTCTACAGTCTTTTGGACAGGGTCTTCTCGAAAGGGCATCGGCGTTCTTATGTTTCATGCCTGCTCTATGCTGGATGTCGAAATTGTACTCTTGCAGTCTTTCTATCCACCTAGCTATTTGTCCTTCAGGGTTCTTGAATTGCAGGGGCCACTTCAAAGCCGCATGATTAGTTCTACAAACTAACTACAAATTTTCGCCCATATAAGTACTTGTAGAAGTATTCAACAGACTTAACCACTGCCAGTAGTTCTCTTCTCGTAACGCAATAATTTAGTTCAGGCTTTGCAAGCGTCTTACTGAAGTATCCAATGACCCTCTCATTTCCATCTTGTATCTGGGAAAACACTCCTCCAATGCTGACATCACTGGCATCCGTATCCTGGATAAATTCCCCAGTTGGGTATGGATAGCTTAAGATTGGTGCGCTTATCAAGGTTTCCTTCAATAGGTCAAACGACAATTGGCAGTCATCGCCCCAAATAAATGACCGATCTTCCGTCAACTGAGTCAGTGGTTTTGCAATATTGGCGAATCCTGGCACATACTGCCGATAATAGGTACATAACCCGAGAAAACTTCTTAGCTCGTGTTTATTCTTAGGTACATGCAATTTCTTCACAGCTTTCACTTTCTGTGGATCGACTGCTACTCCTTTCTCAGACACCACACAGGTTAGCAACCGCAGAAAAATCTCTTCTAAATTTTTTATGTGTTCTTAAAATGTTCTTCTGACCACGATCACATCATCGAGATACACCAAACAGGTCTTCCACGAAAGTGCTCTCAATACTGTGCCTCACCACTCAGCCTTTCAAACGTAGCAGGCGCATTGCACAATCCAAACGGCATGACTGTAAACTGCTATAGTCCAGTACCCACAGTGAATGTTGTTTTCTCTTTATCGTTCGGCTCCATTCCTACCTGCCAGTAACCGCTCTTTAAGTCCAGGGTAGAAAACCACTTAGAGCCCACTAAAAGATCTAAGGTGTCGTCTATACGTAGCAAAGAATAACTATATTTCTTAGTTACATTATTCAATTGGCGGTAGTCGACACAAAATCTAATGGATCCATCCTTTTTCTTTACCAGTACCACTGGTGACGCCCATGGACTAGCGGAAGATTCAATCACGCCTTCTCTCTCCATATCTTTTATTATTTGGTTAACTTCCTTCTGTCTTGCCAGTGGCAGTTTCCTTGGCCTTTGGCGGATTGGATTAGCAAGGCCAGTATTAATTTTGTGAGTGACTAAGCTAGTTCTTCCCTTTGTGCCGTCATTAGTTTCAAAGACATCTTGATGTCGATCAGACCGTTAACTTGATATTGTTCGTCTCGGTTTAATCCTCTACATGCCGCGTCCACTACCTTCAGGATTTCAGTTGTAATTGGACTGTAAGAATTCTTCTCGGACTGTACTAGATAAACAATAGCCCACACTGGCTAACACAAGCCCAGAACAGGACCCTTCTTCAAAGTTACAGCGTGATAATTCACGTTCATTACACGTACGGGCACGGTCTTTTGAAACCTAATCAATGATTTAGCAATTACTATTCCTCGGCCCACTTCCCTATCGTCATTTTTTGGTTCCAGCATAGAGATTGCTTCTGAATAGTCACCCTTCACGTTAGCTTCCAAGAGAAGTTCGCTTTGTTCACTCAAACGAGTGTCTTCCGCCATAACCACATGCACCACTACATCATTTTGTGGATGTAAAACAAGCTCTTCATTGCCAACTTGCAAGACACCTCGTTTCAAGTCCACTTCGAAGCCATATGGATTCATAATGTCCATTCCCAAAATAATTTGATCTTTTACGTCAGCCACCAGAACACGTCTGATTAAGCATGATCCCATCATCAAATCTACATCAATTTCTCCCTCAATATGACCTACTTCTCCACAATTCCAACAACGTACTGTTTTTCTTCGTTTCTGCACTTTATCTACCATTCTTTGGGCAACTTCTTCCACAAATTCATCTTTTTTAATTGTTCGTCTACAGCACACAATTGTTCACGGCTTCGAGAAGCTTGTTTAGCCGTTTCAAATTCCAGTGCATGTGCCAGAGCATTAATCAAACTCGTTGACCGTGCCAGTCTTAAGGCTTGCTGGGTCTCGGTATCTCGAAGACCATATATGTACAAACGTCTGCACTGCTAGATGTTCTGAGAAATTTTACGGTGCTGTAGGATAGGCGAGTCGAACCGACCGGGCAATATTCGCTTCAAATTTTTGAAGAGATTCTCCCTTGTTCTGTAGTCGATTCTTTAACTGCACGTGGTATACTTGCCTTAAATGAGCATGTCCATATCTCATTTCCAATAACCGCTTAATCAGTTTATGGTAGTCTTTTCTTTCCATAATAGATAATGTTTGTAGAATATCACTGGCATCACCTCTTAAGGCTACAATTAAAGCGGTAGCTTTCTCGCTAGATCCCCAAGCGTTCGCCTCTGCAGCGGTCTCGAACTGCGTCACATAGGTTAGCCATGATGTTTTTTCATCAAAAGTTGGAGGTTTTACTCTTGTCGTTGCTGTGGTTGTTAGCTCATGTGATATTCCTATTGAAGCGCTCTCATCTGAACTAAGTGCTGTCACTGATAACTTAAATTGAGCCATTTTCTCTTCACTTATTCTGTTTTTTTTTGTTGATCCAACTTTTCCTCCAAATTTTCAACTGCTTCTTCTAAAGCCCTGGTATTCCTAACTCTTAGTTCAACTATCTCAGTAAATTCTTTAAAATTTGTTTTGAATTTCGTTTCCAACGTATTCGATTTTTCAAATAACTCTTCTCTCAGTATTTTCGAATTTCTTCTAACTTATTTTGTATAGTTTTAGCATTACCTGCGATGGCTAACTGCAGTTCTTCCATAGATTTTAGTATAGAACTAACATCTCCACCTTGAACTTCAAATACGAAGTGTAATTAGCGCTTCTCGAAGACGCTGTTGAAGCACTGCTTTAGTTCCCGATGTTTGCTCATCCCTTTCTTCCAATTCACGTTTTAAATCGACCACTTTTAATAATAATAATAATAGTGTTTTATTAGCCCAATAAAAAAAATACAGATAGGTATGTATATAAATATAAAGGTACAAAAATACCTATATAGACATCAAAACTGTAGAAATACATGTAGGTACATTTAAGCTAATAGGCTCAAGATCAGCCGAGTGAGTGATCACACGACTGCTCCACCTCTTGAGCCACACATGCAACAATAAAATTACAATAAAATTACACGAAAAGAATATGAAATAATGAAAATAAAATAACAGAAAACTAGTATGAAGTTGTTGACAATATTCGACAAGGCTTTCATCCACGACCCAAGGACAGAAAGTGCGTCTTTAACTCACGGCAGAATGACGGAATAGATAAAAGTTTAAGAAATGTAGGAATAGAGTTATATAATTTTACAATGTTGTATCGGAAGGATCTTTTGAAACATTCTAGTTGATGTTGTGGAGGTGTCAACAGGCCCCTACTCCTAACATTAACGTTATGAACATCTGTTCGAAAAACAACCTTGCGGTATAAATAACTAGGTTTTTTAAAGTAAATAATTTTATGGAAAAATATAATAGAATGTAAAGAAATTCTATCACGGATATTAAGCCAATGAGCCCATTTTAGTGCATGGGAAACGCGATCATACCGACGTATACCATAAATAAACCTTAAACAAGCATTCTGTACTCGTTGTATCCGAAGTTTATCAACGCTGTCAAGACAAGGGAAGTATACATGGTCACAAAAATTAAATTGAGAAAGCACTAGAGACTCGCATAACATTTTACGTAAATTAGTATCTAGGCAATCTTTATTTCCGTATAGTATCTTAAGATTATAAAAAGCTCTTTGAATAAGTTTGGAGACGTGCTCCCTGAATCGCATTTTAGTATCAAGATAAAGTCCAAGATTTCTAGAGCAATCTGAGTGAGGAAGAACTACGTTGTTAATGAATACCTTAACTCGAGGCAAGACCAGATCTCTTTGTTTGGTACGCCCAAAGACCAACACCGCCGATTTTTTGGGATTGATGAAGAGAGAATGACGTTCAGATTCAGTAACAAGTGATTGAAGATCATAATTAATATTAGCAATAGCGGTGACAACATCTGAAGGATGGAATGAGTACAAGAGTTGAGTGTCGTCAGCATAGAGTTGAAATTGATAATACTTTAGACATTTAGTTATATTAGAGCTATAAATTGCAAATAATAGAGGATCCAAAATACTGCCATGAGGAACACCAGATATAACGGGTAGCTGATTTGATACATTATCAGTAACACGGACCTGTTGTACACGATTCTCCAAATAAGAATGAAAGAAATTTAAAGAGTTTTGATCAAAACCAACAAAACGCAAAATAGCTAGCAGGAGAGAATGATTAATAGTATCAAACGCCTTTGAATAATCAAGAGGAACTAATACCGTTACCAAACTGTCATCCATCGCTTTAAAGATTTCTTCTGTAATATGTGACAAAACTGTGGCACAACTATATCCAGGGCGGAACCCTGACTGTTGACTTGGAAGGATGGAATTAGCGTCAAGATAATTACGAATTTGTTTATCAACTACCTTCTCCAATATTTTTGAAAGCAAGGGAAGAATGGATATTGGTCTAAGATCACTGAAAGTATTAGGATTAAATGTTTCAGGAAGGGGAGTAATCAAAGCGCTTTTCCAACAAGAAGGAAATATACCATCAATTAAACAAGAATTTATTAAATGTGTAATCACCGGAAGGAGAAATGGGCAGCAATATTGTACCATTTTAAGATTGATATTGTCTGAACCGCAGGAAGTAGATTTTAACGATGAAATGATAGTATCTATATCTGATACTGAAGGTAAGGTAAAACTAAAATGAGCATTGTTAAAACGGTTATTATTATAAAAGTCTAAAGTACCAACATCCACGGGGTTATTAATTAATGAACTTGCAAAGTGATTATTTATTTCTTGAACATCATTGAGATGAGCGGGCAAGCTAGCCGATTGCTTACGATTATAAATATTTAATAATTTTAGGTTTTTCCATAGAACTCCAGAATTTCCACTGATAGCTGCCTGGCGCATATATACTCGTTTCTCAAGACGTATAGAGGATGTTGTGAAATTACGAAGTTGCTTGTAGTAGTTAAATGAGGTTTGTGTTTTTTTTTATTCTGAAATCACGCAACGCTTTATCTCTGAGCTTCATTAGTAACCTGATATTGTCAGTAAGCCAAGGTGCTTTAGGCTTTTTAAAAACAGACGTGTTG
Source organism: Holotrichia oblita (assembly GCA_023690525.1). NCBI lineage: Eukaryota > Metazoa > Arthropoda > Insecta > Coleoptera > Scarabaeidae > Holotrichia > Holotrichia oblita. The sequence continues at coordinate 8,504,565 of CM043022.1, forward strand.
TAGGGGGCATGAATGTCGAAAATAATATTTATAAAATCGTGAAAGACATTGAACTTGTCATCTACATTGGAAATGACGTAAATATTGTGCCAGGGCAACTGTTCAAGATCGATTGAGAAATTGCTGATAATTAAAATTGTAGAAGTTCCTAAAGGTATGGCGTTTAGTGAGAAAATTGGAAATAATTCATCCAATTTTAATTGTCTGCCAGTCATCTTTCCTGTAACCCCACACCTGACACCAATGTAATGAAACTGGGGTACAATTAAATAAAATTATTTATTTAATAACTTGGAAGAAAATTAACACAACTAGTTTAATTTGATTGTCAGTAATAATAGCATTATTATATTTTTTTATTCCCATCACTACTCTCCAAGCATTTATTTTCCCGACATAGAGTACATATGTGATCAGTAATGACGGAACGCACCATTATGTTGCCGCAATATATATAAATAAAAACATTGTATACTTCGTAAATATAAAAATAAGGCATATGTGAACTTGGAACCAATCACATTTACAAAAACAATTAGTGGTGTTCTGATTACACCCCAAAGAGTAATCAAGTTACCGTAACCTTTTGTTAACCCGTACCCATCTTTTGCTTCTAAAGAAGCCACTGATATTAGTGACGAAACGTCGACTTAGTGATTTTATTGTACTTTATTTTGTATCTAGTTTATTCTTGTATTGTATGTACCACGACTATGAGGCGATCAAACTCGGAATCTGCCATAATAATTATAATATAATACTTGAATAATAAATACTAATCGTTAGATGTCGCTGGCCTAAACAATCGTTTCACTGCTTTTGAAGCCGAAATAAAATTTCAAAAATTTTTCTATGCATAAATTTTTTACTGCAAGCTAAATTTTGATACATCACATTAAATTTTCTACAAGTTCTGCTGATAGTTCCATCACAACTGTTCATGTGTAATAAATACATTTATAAGAACTATCTATGTTTTTTTTGGACTTTAAGGTTTGTAGTGCTCGGATGAATATAGTCCAAATGCTATTGCAATTTTTTCGTGCCTCAAAAAAGTAAGAAAACAAAAAATTAATAACGTAATTCTAAATTTTCTGTTGGAGTTCAAGATTGTACCTGATGGACTTTAGAATTCACTATCCAAATTTACAACGCTCGGATCAATATTTAGAAAGTTATCGCAATTTTTTGTATCTAAAAAAAAATGAAGAGGACACAATTTCTATATTTTAGAAATTGTTTGTTGGAGTTCTGGGTAGTGCTTCCAAAATTGTAGCGCTAACTATTTTAAGATTGAGGCTTGAAATAAATATTTAAAAGATTTTTTGTACAAAAAATTTTTGTAGTTTTGATTTTTTGTTTGGAATTCTGAGCAGTGCTTGAGATAAATAATTCAAATATTATCGTGTTTTTCGTATTACATTTTGTGAATTTGACACCTCCTCGTTCCTCTTACTTGAAGCTATAATTTTCTTTATTTATTGCGACGGAACATTCTTTAATGGGGTTTTACATTCATGCTAAATTAAAATAAAAAGGACTGCTTATTGTTGATTCAGATGTACTTACTTCATAAAAACAAATAGAAGGCACTATTTCGTGTTATTTACTACGTAATATTAAGTTTTTTTGTAATTTTGGTAATAATTCAAATAACAAAATAACACAAAATAACAAAAAAATGCCTTACTTTGACGACGTTAATTGTTCCTCCTTGGTCGGGCATTTGTAGGGTGTTGTGGAGGTTGTTTACGTGATTTAGGTCAAGTTTGTGATCAATTTAACCTAGGAGAATTTTTTATCATGTTCTTGTGAATAATTTACACAATGCGGTCATTTTTACAATGATCTTTCAACTAGTCTTAACGAAATTTTTGATTAATAGTTCCTTGTTTACTCCAAACGCCTCGTAGCAAAACACGTACCTATATCAAGAAAAACAATATCTACTAAATCTTTTTTCTGAAATATTGAGATAGCTATAATTAAATAGAATCATTTTGGCACCGAAGTGTTTATTTTCTTGGCGTAAGTACATGTATATATAACGCAATTTTCCAACCGCCAATTAATTAAACATATTTTTATTTTAAAAATATGTCGTCCGGAGGTGGAGTCGAACCACCAAGTATGGCTATCGCGGCCCACTCGCAACACCGTTGCGCTAACCGGCGACTCGACTTCCACATTATAAGGTTTGTTCCTACTTAAAATCTATGATCGATTTCGGATTAATATGTGATAATCACACTGCGCATGTTCTATCAACAACCAGTTTCAGATCAAATTGCATTAATAATTTGTTGGAACGAAATAACTTTTTTTTACTTGACACCAGATGGCGTGTATAGAAAAATTGATAAGCTAGACAGACTTGTATTGAAGTACGCACGCGCTAAAAATCACAGCTTTTGGTTGGTTGAAAATCCTCAAACTGCTATGACTGTCCTCCGACAATCCTCAAATCGCATTTTGTTATGTTGGAACTACGTACTATAGTCACGGATTTTCGATTTGTCGTTGTTGGAACGCTTATTTTCTACTGCGCTTGCTCCGGTTAATCACCGATCGATTTGCACGCATGTAGAAACAAACCTATAATTTTCACAAATATATGTGAACGCGATGTAAAGGCCTAGGATAGGCAACAATTTAACATTTAACAGTTGTTGCTAGTGGGCCGCGATAGCCATACTTGGTGGTTCGACTCCACATCCGGCGACATATTTTTAAAATAAAAATATGTTTAATTAATTGGCGGTTGGAAAATTGCATTATATATACAAATAGAATCATATCAATAAATATTACTTCTACCAAACATTAAAATTAATAAATAAAATAATAGTGTATGGCCCCATTTTAAGAAGTCCAGAAATGTTTGATTCAATCAGAACTGTAATAAAAATATAACGACATGTAAAAAAAAAGTTTTTTCGACAATGAAATATCAAGGTCACAGACGCAGAAATAAGATATTTCAGATATTGATTTTATTCGAAACCCCACAGAGTGCACAAACTATATACAAGTTATACGGTTTTATGAGAAGGTAGCTTGGGTAGGTATATACACTTCGAAATTTTTTCATCGTAGGTATCTACTCCCGCTTATGTTCCCATTTGTAATATTCAAAAATCAAGCATATGAAAAGAACCCAAATGCCTAACAGCTGTCGAAGGACAGGACGTGAAATATATTTTCTGAAGGGTCAGGTAGCAAACCGTTACCGAAATCTCTTGTTATGTTATATACACTTCATATCATCACATTCTTAAAACATGTGTGTATGGTCATACCTATGTGTGCATTACATCGATATTTTGTTTATTTATTAATAATGATTTATACAGGGTGCGGCAGTTAAATCCGGACAAATTTCAATTTGAATTTCCCGCCATATCGTAGTTCCGTCTGAGGTCGCGATTGAGGTTCTTGAACGCCATGGGCGTTTAGTAAACAGTTATAATCTTAAAATAGCCGAGATGCTACGTACAAGTGCGGAGTACAATCGAAAAGCAGCGATTATTTGAAGCCTTCGCGCTGGGCGTTCGGCAACCGAGATCATTCGATTCTTCGGGTACCCGAGATCGACTGTTTATGATGTTGTAGCGAAATACAATGCTTCGTAGAAGTCCGACGAAGGTTCCGCTAACCCGGCGAGGAGTTCCTATTCGAGGGAACGGGTGTCACGAACTCTGGCGGTCGTGGAAAGGGCTCAGGAACTGATTTCGGAGGACCCTGGACACTCGTCGCGTAAATTGGCGTCAGTGGTGGCAACGTTTTAAAGGATGTTGTGGCACCGTGGATTGTAATTGTAGCCGCGAGGAGGAAATATGTATTTCAACAGGACGGTGCACCGGCTCACACTAGCCATTTAGTCCAAAACTGGCTATCAGACAATGTGCACATGTTCTGGTCCAAAGAGTTTTGGCCCCCGAATAGCCCAGATTTGAACCCGCTCGACTACTATGTTTGGAGCGTTGTTGAACGGGTTACCAACAAGTCGCGGCACCCTAATGTCGCGTGTTTACGCACCGCTATCGAAGCAGCATTCGCCAATACGGACAGCGCTGCGTTACAGAGAGCGTGCGGGCGCTTCAGGACAAGGATGGAGGCGGTAATTGAGGCCTACGGTGGTTATATTGAGTAATTGTACTCCTGACAGGTCACACGAATATTGACTAAAAACATTTTCTTCTACATTTGTTCTTTGTGTCAATAAATTATATTTTAATACAAAGTTTAATTTGTCCGGATTTAACTGCCGCACCCTGTATATGTAGAATAAAATAAAACTAAAACATGTAAAGCGCTCACTTCTATTTATTATCTTCAAAAACCAGAATACAATTGATATTGCTAGTATTACACTTTTGTTACAAGTAAGTGTTTGAACGTGTTCTGATATTTTTGTAACACATTTTGAGCAAATTCATTAATTAACAGTTTCTTATTTAAAGATATAATGTATTGCGCATGACTAGAATCTTATGATGTACAAAGTATTATTTCACACATGTATATTTGTAATGCTACATGATACGTAATTGCAATAATACTCACACGAATTAAAGTCAATAAAGAGATATGAAGTTGGCCAATTCCAACTTTTTGACTTTCGTGTTAACAATTAAGTAAGATCGTATTTTGCTAAAATACTAAACATATATTAGTATTTCTTTAGGACGGATTCAATTTCAAACCTTATACACTAAACAATGTTAAAAATACATGTCTTAAATGTATAATATAGACCAACAATTAAAAATACCATTTAATTTTGTATTCACATTGAGACACATATCTCAGATTATTTGGACGGAAGAATTGCTTATCTATCATCAATTTTCTGCATCATCGAATATAGACAACATTTATAAATAATTTTCTTTTCAAAATATTGATTAGGCATTGCTTGAAGAGGATAAATTGCCACAGTACGAAAAGTACTTATATCTTAAATATTTCAGAGGTTGTAAAAATGTATCTGCATTCGACGATTTTAACAATGATTAAAAATGCACACAGTGTGACACACAAATGCACAAAACAGTGTCTTTGTTCAGCTTTTTTAAGTAACTAAATTAATATGCCTTCGCATGTATTTTCTTCAACTCAAAAATATAGAAAATACAAATAGATACCTAAATACAATAATTCAGTAGAAATTCTCAATCGCTACTATTTATTCTATCATGACAAAAAATATATTGCGAAGAAATACTAGATTATAATACCTCATTTTGCCATATGGGCACACTGAACAATCATTGAATTTATATTTTATACATATTGTATTTGACTTTAGATAATAATATGTTACAGCTTTCATAGTAGATATTACCGAATCAAAAGTATTTATTTTTTTATCAATATGAGCGTCCCACTTTTATTTACCTTACGAGATACATAAAGTTAATATATAAATATACAAAGCATTCCAATGAAAATGATCCACCTTAAATAAGTCTAAAACGTCAAGAAATATTAAAAAACGCCGAGACGCGTCGAGCCTCTTTCACCAATAAGGCAAATAGGCAAAAGGCAGTATTCAACATTAAAATTTCATATGGCACTACGTCATATTGTCATCGTCATTTTTCGATTCTGTTATTTGTAACAACTTTCATGAAGGACAGTCTATACCTATCCACATATACATTAACGGTTCAGTTGAATTTAAGGTTATTGGTATAACTATAAGATTGTTGGTATAACTGCTACTAAGTGTAATATGTATGTATACATAATTTGTTACCTGCGGTAAAAAAATAAACATGTAGTTTTTCTTACCATTTTTTTACACAGCCTAGATTTTCTGTTGATAAAATAAAAAATAGCCTTTGATAGAAGATATCTTCTGAAGTGTTAAGCAAATTTTCGTGTTAGAATTGAAAAATTTAATTACCATTTGAAGTTTTAATGTTCGATACTGAAGGCGGCGAGGGTTCGATGAAAGAGTTCCCTGTTTCAAACAGGGCCCTGCCTCGGCGATTTCTCGTATTTTTTGACGTTTTCGACTTATTTAAGGTGGATCATTTTCATTGGAATGCTCTGTATATTGTCTTAAACATATCCGAATTAAAATATTTCTGAGTAATTTTAAGTAACTCAATTATATCACAAACGATTTACTTTTATTTTTGTGATAAAGTTATCGTTATCATAAAACCATTCGATTCCTCTGTTTTCATTGTAAATATTATATAGAAGCTAAACATGTAAATAATTTAAAGATTATTAATGATATTAAAATATGATTCATTATTATTTTACCGTTCTTTATTTGTAGTTTATAGTAGATACTATTTCATTTTCAATTCCTAAATAATTTTCATTTAGATATGTTTACCCTTAAATTTTGTAAAATAAGACTGACAATTAGTATTGCATGGATTTACTTAGATTAATAAAATTAGTATAAGCCAACTCAAAAATATAATACTAACCGCGTGATACTGACAAACGAAATCTAGTAACACGTTCCAACTACTCTACTTGCCGATTATACCAAAGCTTCGTTTGTTTTTTACAGTTATATTTTTAAAATAGGAGCAGATGAAAACAATTTGGTAATTTTTAGATCTACTAATATTCGAAAATGTAAAAATATTATAATTATTAACTAAAATATTCGAGTGTAGTTCTAATTTACATATAAATTTTTCTCGATTTTTCGTTCTATATTTTTTTAAGCTGCTAACGAGCATTAAACGTTCATAATCTTTGGCTGATAAAAGCCATAAAATACATATATATATACACATTGAGCGGGTCGCAATGTGATTAGAATTGTAGAATATACGCTAGGTGATTACAACAATTCCAAAACATAGCATACGTAAATTTTAAATTTGGTTTAACGACGAATATATGCCTGCTCACGCTTACATCACCATTAATTATCACAAGGTCAACAACGAAAACGCACAATAGTCGAATTATACACCGACTAACGTACATACATATTTTTTAATGTATAATATGTTGAGTACCTACAACTCGTTGAATTTATTTACAAAATACGGAGAATAAATTGACCTCGAGAAAAGTGTAAATATGTTTTTTAAAATTCGTCAAATCTAGAAACTTCGTTAAAGATAAAATAAAACACATTACATTTTATAGAATATTACAATATGGGTATTGTGTATCACTAGGTTGTTTAATTTAATGTTAATATTTTCTTTTCGTTCTATGTATGTATATCTAGCAGTTCTAAAAATAACCTGTTTTTATATTGACTTTTCATATCTAAAATTTCGATGTTATCAAAATCAAACGGTTGGCTGTGCTGTGTCGCCTCATTAGCCAGAGCACTCTTCAAATCTGTTTTATGTATACACATAATATAAAACATCTAATTCATTGTTAGTAAAATAATTGTATTGTATGGGAAACCGGAATAGACTTAGGATACTTCCGGAGATTCTAATTTTTGACAGTTTAAAGCTATATAAAAAGCGATATGTCGGTTAAGTCTAGATGTAAAAAGTCTATTTTAGGAAGTACTACTGATAGCTTCCCGCCTGCCAGAACTACGCGCCCGAACAAATTACCCGCAAGTTTGCTGCGTATTAACGATTACTCTTCGTATGTAATGCGTCGGCGTCTGTTAGGCCACTTTGGTAGTAAACGTCTCAATTGAAGCCGTAAATTGTTAAACGTGTAATAAAGAGAGTTTCACATTTTTGCTAAACACGTCTCTTGACTTGTCCTGTCCCAGTTAATAAAATTATTATATATATTTAGATTATTATATTTCATCTATAACAAGAGTGGATGTTATTAAAAAATTACTAACGCCTTTACACGTTACAAATAACTGCATATTTAGTTAAGTTAATTTTGTAGGTGTTGCTTAGAATTCAGAAATATATTTCAGTTTGTTTTCTTGTAATCTGATGTTTTATCCGTATTAAAATTGGTGTAACTTTATTTCTAATACCTTAACCTGACCCGTACTGTCCCTGTTTTGTGCAAATATTAGACTTCTTTTAATTAAGTCTACAATTGCACTATATGTAGAACAAAAAATATTGATCAAGTGAAATAAATGTACTTTACGAACGTGATGTAAGTGGCGGGTAAAATGTTTTATATTTTATAGTCCCAATGGTAGTCGCACATCGTCTACCTGTCGAAATATTACATATGTAAATGCCCCCTCGCTGACCTTTGTGTGATCACAGGTGACATGTACCAGCCGCAGCCGTTTCTCCTACATACATATGTATCTTGTAATATTCTAGAAAATGTTTTTACATTTTGCTTTGTTTTTCAAAATTCTTCATATTTTATGACATTAAAATTTAACATGCAATATATGACAAATTCGTCCAATTTGTGCAATACACTTTTTCATCTGATACTTATGCTTTATTTGTTTATAATTTGTATATACAGTGAAATACGTTTAACACAAGAAACTGACGGGACCGAAATATTTTTTCGTGTTAACCGATATTTCGTCTTAAGCGTTTTCGCGTTAAACGTATTTCACTGTATACATATTTTTAATGACAGTGCAAATCATAGGGTGAGAATTCAAAATTTGACTTCACACTTAATTGTTAAATACATTTTTAATGATAAAGTAGGTATTCTTTTACTTTCTATTTTAAGTCAATCAGGAGAACAAAGATTTTTTAATATATAGTGAAACTCACAATGTATGTATAAATTAATATAATTGTGTATAAATAATGATATTTGTGTAAACAGGGCGTAGCATCTATCAGGGATCGGTTGATAGTTGCTGCCCTATTCGTTTTGTGGAAAACTGCTCTTCCAATGATCTTCTTGATATCTAGTTAGCCTGGACCGGTTCCGTGGGGAAAAATAAAATATTGCGATGCCATAACAGCAAGAAGTAACATATTTGAGTGTCAGTGTGCTTAATACCTTTGGCAATCAATCTCCTTCGTATGCGACCGTGAAAAATTGGATTGCAACCTTCGAAAGGGGTAAATTTTCCAACAAAGATGAACAGCGATCGGAAAAACTAGTTACTATATTCGTCTTCGAAAATGTTGATGCACTTCATGACACGATTTTGTCATACAGTTGAATTGGACTAAAATGAATATCTGAGGCACTGAATATTTCCTATGAACATGTCTATCATACAGTTCACGTCGATTTGGGCATGAGAAAAATGTCTGCAAAATGGATCCCCAAATGTCTGAATGTTGATCAGAGGTATGCAAAGGTGAAAGTATCACGTTCGGTCTCTGCTCGATTTGAAAATGATATAGACCTCTTAAGCCGTATTGTTATTGTAGGCGAAATTTGGGTAGATTTCTACAACCTACGAACAATGCAACAACCAATGGAATGCAGACACTCTGGTTCTCTAAGGCCTAAGAAGTTTCGTGTTCAAGAATTTGCTGGAAGAGTTTTTTGCTTCAGTTTTTTTGGGTTTGGCATGGAGTAATCATGATTGATTTTCTGGTTAAGGGTGAAACAATAACTAGGAATTATTGTTCGACGTTACTGACCAGTCTACGAGAAAAAATTATGGGAGAAGACGCAGAAAGTTGTTGTTTGTTTTAGCAGAACAATGCCCCCGCACAGAAATCGCATGTTGCCATGCAAACAATTCGTGATTTAGGGTTCGAATTACTCGAACATCCCCCTTATTCACCAGATCTGGTTGCGTCCGACTATCATGTCTTTCCTCAACAGAAAAAATTTTTAAAGGTCGTATGCACTTTGGCAAGATTAGCACTTTCAAGTAAGCAGCGATTATGCAAGTATAAAATTAAAAGAAGTGTACATTTACCGTACAAGGACAAGAAACAAATATTTTGGAAGTGATGCAAGAAAACTACATTAACAAGATTTTGGTGGAAATGCAGCAAAACGTATTACTATTGAAATTGTCGAAAGAATTCACGATGTTAAATGGTCAAAAAGTGAAAATGTCTTTTATTTATTTCATATTTATTTATTTATTTATTTATTTCATATATAGAACAAAAACGGGACAAGCCCAACACATTGTTCATTGTAACAATTAAAAAAAAAGACAGGAACAATATTAAACATAATTATTATACAAAGGCTGGAAAGCCAGGTACCATACAAATACATGCATACAAATGTATACATATGCATGTGCTCCTATACAAGACATATGGTATTTTTTATACGACGCTTAAATGCGGCAAGGCTATGAACGAAAATATCGACAGAACACCGATCGTTGTGCGTACGGGAAATTCGAATTACAGGCGAATTCATTGTGCTGTTCGTATACGCAAATGGAATGTGTAAAAGGTTTGCACTTCTCGTGGGGCGTTGAGGAATATTAAAACTAAACAATGACAGTAAATCAGGAGAATCTAGTGTACCGTTCAGTATCTTATGTAACAAAGTAATGTCGGAAACCACTCGTCGGTCGCGTAAGGTAACCATGCTGTAGACTTTAATGTTGTCTTCGTAGAACTCGAGATTCGGTAATTTAGTTTTCTTGTTTAGGAAATATACAAACTTTTTTGGACACTCTCTAGCCTATTAATATACGAAAAATATTGCGGGTTCCAGATTGAACTGCTATACATGAGTACACTAAGAACATAAGCATTAAATACCTTAATTATGCAGTCAGTATTATGAAAGAGATATGTTGTTCTGAAAATAAATCCAAGAAGCTTATATGCTTTTTTGCATATGAAATCCACATGAGCCCCGAAGGTCATCTTTTCGTCAAAAATGACACCAAGATCCTTAACAATAGGTACAGGTTTTATGACATTATCAAAGAAGGTATAGTTGTAACTGATCTTATGCAGGTTTCTAGTGAACGTAATTTTATGACATTTTGACATTTTGATCGTGTACACTGTATTTTGCATCTCCATTTGGGTATGTTAGGACTTTTTATGAAGGAGGTGTTGTGTATACTAACCCACATAAAATAGAGCGCATATTTTCAACGCCAATTTGAAGCATTTTAACAATAATCAACAATAATAATTAAACGAAGTGATGGATCAACGACCAACAGTAATACCATGAGACAGAATTGAAACTATTATTTGGCAATTTTAGCAAGAGAGGCATTGTAACAATCATTCGCCATCATTTCCATCAGCTGAAAAAATAATGGTAATTCGTAGAGCATACCATTTATCGATTGTTTTACAAAGAGACAAACTATTTACTGGACCTATTCTTTCCTTGTCGGAAACAAAATCAAAACAATCCAGGAAGTTATTAGTTACCAGTAGAACAGTATTTTACCTTGATAGTGATGATTATAAATGTGGCATAAGGGTAGCACAACATCGTTGTTGTACATAGATTAGTTTTGAAAGAAAATATGCTGGAAATATTATTGAATCGCTGTTGTAATTCAAAGTCACTTTAAGTTACACCTTCTTTCAGATTATTCTTGTATAGTGCGCAAAAGGTAAATGAAAGAGTACCTACAATATAAATTTTCCTAGCTCTTTGTTTTGCATTGCAAATTTATACATTAACTTGAGTTAATTATTATGAACAAATAGAAAGTCTAGCTTGTGCCACATTGTGACAAGGTGCTACCTCCAAATATTTATTAAAAAAATGTCAGATGTTATGTTTATAATAAAGCTTTACAGATTTTTTATATTTGGTTGTAAATGCAATATAGAAATTAAGGGACACAGTTTAAAGCTTTTTGTTGGATTCGTGATCATATCATGCATTTCAATTGTTATCCACAAAAGTACCAAATAATACTAATGATTAGTAATATCTACTACTGCAGCATATATACTGTCTGTTCGTCAATATTTTTAAATAAAATACCCACCATCTATACTACATACATTTGGCATACTGTTACCTTCCTTTTTATAAGGAATCCAGCAGTGAATCTAACAATTCCAACTGACATTCATCCCAGCCATTAGAGGCCAATAAGAGGCCTGTTAATTCATCTTCAGGTATCATTTGATTTACAGGTTCAATCAACACACTTTGATTAGGCATAGAAGACGGTACCAACGGTTTTTGGATTTCTTCTTTTGTGCTGGCATTGCTTTTCTCGTTTTTGGTTTCTTTTCGACTTTTTTCAGCTCTTTCTTTTACATAAGCTTCACAATTTTCTATATCAGTTTCACCACAAATTGATATATTGGATAATATATTATGTTTTCTTTCACCGGGATTGGACGATGGTCGATATCTCTTCGGTTTCCTGATTGGTTTAAGTACTTGTTGCGGATGTCGATTTCTTGGTGCTCTTACTGTCAGATTTGATCGCCTCTTCGATCTTCTAGACTCTTCTAGCCGTTCCAAATCTAATTTCCAAAATCCACCTTTGCCAGGCTCATCTTTGGAACGCGCCACCTTTACGAAGCATTTGTTCAAAGATAGATTGTGCCGTATTGAGTTCTGCAAGTATATTAAAAATATGTTAATCTAAAATTTTAAAAAATTGTGAATAGGACAATTGTGCATAGTATGTACATACATTTTCTAGTTTAATCATACTTGTACATGCTGCCAGATTCCACAGAAGATGACACCATGGATATCAAAACAAGACCCAGACTAAGATTCAATGGTTAAGGTTAATGGTCATGAAAGTCTATGAAGATTTAGAAATTCTAACTAAACAGAAATGTACCTTAATGCCGAGAAAACAGAATAAGGGAATGAAAGACGACATAATCGTATTAATGTGGTAAACATGAATGTCGAAGTACGAAGGTGCATACGACGTTGTAGACATGAAGAATATTCTAATTTTTATGTATGTATATGATGGATATATTTATAATTCCTATTATACTAACGATTGCAATAAAGAACTAATAATTACAGTGTGTCAATTTTGTAATATTAGTATTAAATAAAAATAGATAAGAAAACCCCCAACAAATTTATTAAAATTGAAATCAATCTAACAGGTTTTCTTATTTTAGGTTTGTATCTCATCTGTAGGGATGTATCACGACGATATCGTTAGGATAACTTACTACTATTCATAATTGGCACAGGATTCAACAGCAATTAACCTTTTCTTTCATAGTTTTGTCATGTTTGGCATATATTTGTTAAGTATTACTCCAATGTTGTAAAATTATTAACAGGGTGTAGCCGGCAATATGTTTGTTGGAGTCTAATCATAATATAATTTAACTAATCTTACTCCCAAAGTTAATATGATTCAAGATCGAGTGTGATGACGTTACTTTCTAAAAATTTACACTAAAAATCGTTAATCCCAACAGTATTCTATTTTTACTTGGAAGTAGCGTACTGTAATAATGAGCTTATACCAGTTTTGTTCGTAATACTTATTACCCGATGGGAACAAACGCCTTAATTTTAAACGTTTATATATAGCATAAACTTTTTTACTCTAATGCATTTCTTTTGCCTGATTTCCAATCGGTCATCACCCAACAAAATAATTTCCAACATGAAGAAATGCTCGGTTGTAGATTCTACAAACAAAGCTATTGCAAAACGGTTGCGTCAATTGACACTTATACAATTAAAAATTTAATAAACCGAAGCATGAAAAAGTTATATGTCGTTTTAAAAGGTTAACAAAGTTCCGTAGGTAACGCCTTCTTTAAAATGCCGTGCAAAAGTGAAACTTGATTGCAGCATACTATTTTTGCAACATGCTCTTGGATATGATAAAGCAAACGGTAAGTATGTAAGAGATACCCACGCCTTCACATATATATATATATATATATAAACTTTGCTGCAGATTAGTCTAGGTTGGTGTATGTTGATTCTTTGCAACGTAGCAATTTTCTATCTCTTAATTTTTTCACAAACATCAGCAAATTTTATATATACCAACGTACTGATATGTGCAAACACAATAAAGCAGGACGACAGAAAGAGCTAAGTATTTCGTTTCGCCAACAGCAAATTTTATGCAAATATTATAATTATTTTACAATATATTTAAGGTACATTAAAACAAACTATAATTTTATCTTAGGAGCAATTTAGACTAGCATAAATTGAGATGGATTGATATATCGTCATATCATTTTGTAAAGCCCTGTTGGAAAAATACAGTATATATCTTAGTAAATCCGTGTTATCGATTGTAAAGTGCGTACTTTAAACAACTATTTATTATTCCTATATACTAGTTCTTCAAGAAACATTGTGTTTACGTTAGTTATCATCTGTAAACAACTGTGGCTAGTACTGTAAAGGACCGTGATAATAATGTCATTTCATAATTTTCATTTGTATAAGTTTTCATGAAATAAATAGTAACTACTTACATTATAAAAGGACACAGTATATCTATCTATGTATATCTATCTTCCAAGTCAAGTATTTATACTATGACAAGACAGGTCAGTAATCTTAGTGTAGGAAGATAAAATGTTTCGATAGTATCTATATAATTAATGTAATGAACTAAAACAATTGTGCTATAAAATTACTGCGAAATGATTGTTTCTTTAGTGACAACTATTGTTCTGAAAGTAAATATAACATAATAATCATTATTAGTTTGTTTTACAACTTTGATGACAAAAGAATCCATTACTACTGTTATTTCATTAAGTTTGTGGTTACTGGAAAAAAGTGTGACCGTTTTTCCACACCTTGAGTTTCTAATTTTTGAGACTCTCACTTATGTTTTTAGTTTCATACGACACATATGACTTTACGAAATACCTCTACTCATTACACTGGCGTGGTGATGAGCCGCCATACGGTGAAACGCGTAAATGTATGGCACTGTTTAGTGGCGAATAAACCTTTTCATCAACTATATAAGATATGGGTGTCAACGAGATCATCAGCCCGCCATTTATTTATTAGTTAAAATAAAACTTTGAAATTCGGACCGTATATATGAGTGATTGGTGGGCTTCTTCAGGTGCACTCAGTTTTTCTATAGCATTTCCGGTCAAACCGGAAGTGACGTTAAGTTTGAATTTTTAAATACAACATGTATTATTTCTGTTCATATTCTGTTTCTTCTAAAAATTTGCCATCTAGTGCAGGTCAACTTTTGACCTTTCTATCAAAGATGGCGGTATCTGTTAAATGTATCCATTAAAGTGAAACTGCTTTGCAACAATTGTCGAAACGTAACAACCATCAAAGTTAGCTTTGAAAACAATTAAGAAACGTATTTTTCACATTTACACGCATTGGCGAAAGAAACATGTATTTCACGTTGAAATTACTAAAGAAAATAAGATTTTTTTTTTATGTTTTCATTTTCAAATGACAGGTAGGTACTCGGTAGGTACTTTTAATAGTAATACCTATTTTTATTAGAGTGTCATATTGGTATAATTTTTAGCTTTCAAATGATATAAAATATGCTGTGGTTTAGTGGTAGACAGGTAGTACAAAATAGAAAATGTTTTAAAAGTAGTCTAATTCTAAAGCAACAGAACAATTACATTTCAAATGAAAAAACACAGTCTCCTTCGCCAATGCGTGTAAATGTGAAAAATACGTTTTTTAATTGTTTTCAAAGCTAACTTTGATGGTTGTTACATTTCGACAATTGTTGCGAAGCAGTTTCACTTTAATGGATAAATTTAACAGATACCGCCATCTTTGACAAAAATGTCAAAAGTTGATCTGCACTAGATGGCAAATTTTTAGAAAACAGAATATGTACAGAAATAATATATGTTGTATTTAAAAATTCAAAATTAACGTCACTTCCGGTTTGACCGGAAATATAGAAAACTGAGTGCACCTGAAGCCCACCAATCACTTATATATACGGCCCGAATTTCAATGCTTTATTTTAACTAATAAATAAATGGCGGGGCTGATACACGATCTCGTTGACATCCAGTATACATTCACTATTACAAAAAAGGTGGCTGTATCAAGCCGATTCTCAAGGAAAAGAGCTTCACCAAATCTAAATAAGGAAAGTTGGTTAAGGCGAAAAAAAAGGATTACAAGGAGACGTGAACAAACATAGTGATCAACTACGTTCGAAGACTGCAGTGAAGAAGCCCTGAAGAATATGTGCTCATCTAAATGAATCTTTGGCGGCGAAAGCTGCTTCGGATCTGCCTAGCAGAAGGTTTAAAAAAGAAGCATTGGATCTGGCGCTAGTTTATGAACCCTGGACTTTTAGAAACCAAGTCAAAGGTTTAGCGATAAAGTCACGTAAGTTAAGCTATTCTAATAAATATGAACATTCTAATACACGAATACTGCTTAATAAATGTCAAAGTTACTTTCTTGGAACGGCGAAATAGCATTCTTACAAAAAAATTTACGAAAAACAAACATGTGATCATAGGTTCTGACCCATTCGGGTAATCATAGATACTACCAAGAAAGGTAGGCCGTGTTTTGAATTATGAAAAAGTAATAATGCAGCATTAATCAATAGAGAAAACACACTTACTTTCATCAACAGAATCAAATAAGAGGTACTTCACTTAACCCTAGCTTGTCCATTTATAAGCGGAAAAATACAAAACTGGTATATGTTTTGAGCAAAGAGTCTATGTCGGACCACAGACAGATTCTAACCTACGTGAATACAAAATACTCGACACAGTCGACTGGAATTTATACCGTGAATATCTTAGAACAAAAACCATGACATGAATAAATCTGCAAATATAAAGTATGTTGATATAGTGACTTACAACATGCAATAAGCAATATTAAGAATTTTTGAAAAATGCTATTTTTTAAAGAAATGTGCTTTGGTGCAATAAATACACTGAGAATTTGTAAATGGAGAGCAATTGGTACATGCCACCAAATCCAAGGAATTGGGAGTAATCTTCGACAAAATCTAAACTGGCTTTCTAGATACTCTAAAGGCTGTTTGGGCTTTGGGTTCAATAAAAGTAATATACTGGTTATGGGAAATGGTTAATATGTCTTGGTCACCTATACTACACAAGTGGTGTGATCAAAAACCGACAAAAAAATTAATAAAAATATATCTTTCGGGTGCTGCCGTGGTCGTTGTAACAACTTAACGTTTCGCTGATCATACTGTCAGCTTTTTCAGAAGTTCTCTAAAGACTAATGTTGATGTCTTCTGCTCCTCGTTATATACCCAGTCATTGCTCCGCTCGAGTAATGCGTATCCGTTTTCTCGGTTGAAGTTGTTCGGGTTCATCATTATTTCCAGGGATTTCCACACTATCCGTGGGTAATAGATTGCTTCTAGCTAGTATCTTCACGTCATTGTAGTCGATTACGTAACTGCTTTCGGTGTAGTGTTCAGCTACTGCAGATTTTCTAGCATTTCCCCTGTTCGACATCTCTACGATGCTCTTTCACTCTGCATTGTATACTGCGCCTGGTTTGTCCATTATACGATTTCCCGCACTGGCTTTAAAGTTCGTAGATGCCTTTAGCTTATAATCTCGGTATCGAGTGTTTTTTGGATGGAAGTAGTTCTTTTATTTTGAAAAGAAGTACTTAGCTGTAGAGGGAAATTAATGGGATTGCAGCTATTGGCGTTAGAATTAAGAAAACAATGAACCTTTTTTGGCATCTAAGCTTTCGCTAATTATTTATTAGTTTCTTCAGAGAACAAACTACAAATAAAAACAACAAAAGTTGTAGTCGAATTAATTACAACTTTTGTTGTTTTTATGGTGATGGTGATGTGAGGCTGCATGTAGATATCTTGCGCAAGAAGACGCATACGGACCAAAAATCTGCAGTAGCTGGACCCTACCACACCGGAAGCAGTCACGTAATCGACTACAATGACGTGAAGATACTAGCCAGAAGCAATCACTACTACCCACGGATAGTGAGAGATTTCATGGAAATAATGAAGAACCCGAACAACTACAACCAAGAAGACGGCTATAGATTGAGTAAGATATGGAAGTTGGCGCTGGACAACCCGGAGCAGCAAGGAGCAAGGACCATCGAAGACGCATCCGAGACCATCTAACACGAATCGAGAAGAAGCATCGGTTACGGATTAGAGGACGATAACGGACTCAGTTCAGCGGACTGGACCGAATACGCATCACTGTAGCGGAACAAGGACTGGGTATATAACGAGGAGCAGAAGACATCAACATCAGTCTTTAGAGAACTTCTG
>CM043022.1:8523113-8603075 GCA_023690525.1 Holotrichia oblita
TTTATAGGTCAATCAAACAACATGTGTATCCAAATCAATTTATTTTGTACAAGTATAATTATACACACTTATAGCTATACTATATAGTGTTCTGTAGTCAGTAGTAGTAGTAATTTGTGTCAATAGGTCAATAAATGTCAATTTATATGCTTGCTTAGGAAGCTCGTGGATCATTGTCATTCTAACTAGCCATAACGTTCAAGTGCTTATACATTGTGTTCATTTTAAAACTTACCACCCCTGTAACTTAAAAACTCCAATACACTGCAATATTCGCCGGGACACGTCGATTTTTGTTTTAGGGAGGAACTTTTTTGACAGTCAAGTGGTCGTCATATGTTCATCCTTGTAACCCCTAGCAACCCCTATTTTAAAATCTCAAATGCAACTACTCCACTTGTTAATACATCATTTAAAAGCCCTTTTCATTATCAACACACCAATGTATTCGTTTTGAAAATTGTACACAGCTTACGGAGTCAATGCAACTAAGCACCCACCACACATAAAAACGACCTAAAATTGGAGCTGTTCTGTATAATAATGATCGAATAAGATCGTTTAGTTAGAGAACTTGAACAGCTGCTTACGACGTAAACGCAGGGCCTTCTTATATTGGTATGGATACAGAATAACGCGATAGCTTCGAATTTGAGTAATCAACGACGATAATGACGATGATACAAACGCTCATATACGTCATAGTTTTGATAAAGACTTTGTAATAATGCCGTTTGAGAGAGGTGTGTCATCCCATTAATACGAGTACTATTTTTTGAAAATGAGCTGTTACGGCTGATGTCTGTTTTACACAATACTGTTTGATTGGCGAAGTAGGATGTTTCCTATACACTGTCGAACGGAAATCAAAAGTATTATATGACATTCATATTTATTTTCATATCCTGGAGTGTGTCAGACCAGGGAGATTCTCCCAGAGGGATGCTCTGAGCCTCTCTTCTCGGTCTTTAAGTTTTTTTTTGTAGGTGCTCATCCTTATACCACAGAACGGTTCCGGTCCCAGAAATGGAGTTGTGGCGGCCTTCCTTGCTAGTGAATTAGCTTCTTCGTTGCCTCTGAATCCAGTATGTCCTGGTACCCAGTATAATGCAACTCTATTTTTAGTGCCTAGGTTGTTTAATCTATTAAGACATTCCCAGACTAATTTCGAGCTAATAGTGTTAGAGCTCAGCGCCATTATGGATCCTTGACTATCGGAGAAAATTGCAATGCTCTGCTTCCGATGGTTCCTATCAAGGTTCAGTTGAGCACATCTTCCAATGGCATTGATCTCCGCTTAGAAGGCGCTGGGGTATATCCCCATTGGCTCGGAATATTTGGTTCCTGGCCCAAATATCCCTGCACCTGTTCCTTTGTCGGTTTTAGAACCGTCCACATACCACTTGATATTGTTTTCTTTTAGGGAGTACGTGGAGTGTTTTCCTACCCACTCTCTCTTGTTGCTTAGCTTGACGAGGAAATTCCTTTCAAAGCTATATAGCTTAGAAACGGGGAGAGCCCTGCTTGAAATGTCCACGCTCTCTGGTACGCCCCTTCCAGTCCCCGTCCTGGTCAGTCTGTGCATTGCCGCAAAGGCCGCTCCCTCCACCTCTATGCGTAAGGTGGTGTTTTTTTTTTTGTTGGGAAGTAGGTAGGTCTATTAGCAGTATTATTAGTTTGATATGTACGGACTGACTCGCAAAGTTACATATTAAAATTGTCAAAAGTTAAATGGAATATGCAATTATTTTACATTTCGATGCTTCAGACTAAATGAACATTAGTTACAATTATGTTTCCACGCCTAAAACACACAGGTTGTGAGATATTTAACAATTTTTAAAAATGTAAATGGGAATTTATGAATTGTAGTTGCTTTACATGTATAAAGTGGCTATTTTATCATAATATTAATTCTAATTTTTCTACTATTTAATTCTGAAGCTTCTACATATTGCAAAATATAGTACGACAAAGTCGCCCTTTAAACATGTATCTAACAGCTTTTTATTTAGAAATATTGAATTCGCCAACATATAACTTAGGCACCCCGAATTACAATGCTTCATCGGAGGTCACATGTGTCCGTGTAATAAGTCCGTATACACAAACAAGTTTTTAATGTAAAGTATTCGGTTTTATTTCTTTTCAGTTTGTATATATGCGTTTTGACGAATTGCGCGTGCGCGACTTGTAGCTTTTTCATACTTGTCAAGAAAAATACTGCATGTACCAGTTTTACTTGTATAGTTTCGACTGGTTTCGACTTTCAAAGTTGGACTTGTAAATTGCAGCGTGCTTTTTTTAACTCATATGAATCGACGAGAGAGAACTACCTTTTAAAGTTTTTCTTGTATGTGTCCATCGGGCTTTAGATTATTAATGATAGCATACTCGTATACCTATCATTGTAAATAATACATCTTCCAGTTTCTGCTTTATAATTTATAATCTTACGCAATTTAAAATTAAGTATGTAGAATTACATACTTTTATTTTCTGCACTGCAAACACAAGAAGTATGGTATGTCACTTAGAAACTGCTATCATTATTATTATGTACATATGTTGAAAAATCATACTAATGTTTGTAGTTACCATTCAACACATATGTAAGTTCAATAATTGAAAGTAGATTTTTGCGAACATTTTATGCCGCACTGGTGGTCTTTTATATGACGTCGTGTATTCAAGTTAGAACTTGTCGCTCTGCCAACATTTTTTTAAACGGTAATTGGTTTCCACACCTTGGCCCGGATCGTGATACTCGCAACTCGACTCGAATCCGCCATTTTTTATAGAGAATATAAAAATCTCATTCACGAAACTCGATTGATCGACTCGTCTCGACTCGTTTTACTCGACTGCAACGGAGCTTGCGAGTTACATTATTTGTAGTTGTATGTCTGAAAACATCCTCTCTTTTTCTATCGGATTTTGCATCTCGGTTGAGTGTGTTTGTCTTCATCTTCATGTTGTTTTGCTTGTTACTGTCAGGGTAGCACACAACAATACAAAATAGATTATAATTACCATTACTTTACCAAAAATAATATTATTCAGGAACAGCTTCAAAATGAGAGAAGGCGCCGGGAAAATATCAATCCCAAGAGAGAGGAGATTCTTAAGGGACAGAGCAAATCCCTTCAGTCTACCTGACATACAGGCGTTCCCCGATAGGTATTCTTCCCATTATGGACATTTAAACGTTACACTAATCCGGTAACTTTGCGAATTTAACACAACTTCAAGAAAATAGCACTAAAAGTAAAAGGTGTAAAAGAAACCCTTATTCGCGTAATAAATCAAACTAGATATGGCACATGTATACACACTCTAACGTCTACTAAACTAATGGTATATGTAAGTCGAAGTATCAGAATCTTTATTACCCCCAGCCGGTAAATATCTAAAAGGTCTCTTTACCTGTCAACAGTGGCGTATATAGGGGGAGGGTGGTCAGAGGGCCTAGCCCCCTCCCCTCTCCCAAACGGGTCACACGAACTCCGACACTTAATAAATATTGAATTTTGTAGCGTTAATAATATATAATATATTTATATAATTGAGCGCATATTTTTGTTTTTCTAAGCAGCCTCTTCCCCTCCCCCTCTCAAAATGAATTCCTATATACGCGACTGCCTGTCAACGATTTTTCTATTATATTAAATTTCTGTATAATGAGGGTACTTTTCTATATAATGAGGGTAGTTAGGCTAATTACACTTTCTAAACATTTATGGAAAGTATAACTGTTGATAAGTAAATTGCATCATCCATGTCTGCGATTTTAGATATGGTTTCAGTACCTAAAAGTATTTTTTCGTGTGTGGTCTAAAACATATTCACAGCACTGTATGTATATATAATTTGCTGGTCTTTTGGCGAAAAAAGTAAGAGAGAGGAAATTAGTACGTCACAGAAAATCAACATATACCAATCTACGCTAATCTAGAGCAAAGTATCTATAAATATATACATATGTGAAGGCGCAGGCAACCCTTACATCATCTTACATACTTACTCACTGCTTGCTTATCATACCCAAGAGCATATTGCAAAAATAATCTTATTATTAAAGTATGTTAGGTACTTTTGAGTAAATGTAGGATACTGTTGCGATCAACGATTTTTAGTGTGAATTTTTAAGAAGTAACTTCATCACACGAGATCTTGAATAATATTAACTTCGGAACTAAGATTAGTTGAACTATAAGGCCTTCTATCATTGTAAATGCCAAATTGATGTTGGGAACAAAAAAATGTTGTGGAAGGAACTTCGTAATACGAATATGGGTCAAATTAAACGGGCGGACATATCAGATGATTTAGTAAATCTCAATGAAATAAACAATTACTTTGCTTCCTCTGTTTACTCACCTCTAGATCGACCCGCGGAAGGTGATTGTAATCGCTTGCCCCATTTCAATACCTTTAAATTTAGACAGATATAATTAATTGATGTATATGGTGGTGAGGGACCCTTCCTATATGGCGGGGAACTTGTCCACATGGTAACATGTGGGCGAGCCCAGCAGCGGGCTAAGCGCAACTCAGTCCTTTTAGTCAAAGCCTCTTCCTGCTGCCGACCGCAGTGCGGGGTATAACTACCCAACCCTACCCGAGGTACCACTGTGCAAGCAGAACACTGCGGTCTAGACCAGTAAAGGTCGAAAATAAATCTCCTGACCGAGCTGTTGTGTCGTGACTAAGGTCTGCACCAGGAGACACGGCGCCGGTCGCATTGTAAAGATACCACATATGCGACCGATAAAACCGCCCCCTTCGGGGGTCGGGGGTCTAGGCTTAATTGCACGGGCCGAGAGGAGACAACCTCATTATCAAACCTAAATCCTAAGGTGGCGGACTAGGCCGAGAGGATGCGTGGCTGGATAGAAGACCAGTTCCAACTAGTCCAACCAAGGGGCAACAGGCGCACCCCATTGGATTATAGCCTTACTCCAGTAATGCGGAGCTCTGCTGGAGCGGACCAATATTTCCCCAGCTACTCGTGGGATCAACTATGGAGGATCAAAACACAAATACAATTAAAAAAACCTTTCCCAAAGCTGAAAAGGAAAAATAAAAAGGAAAAAAAAAAGGAAAATTAAGATTCCGGGTCAAGGAAGGGCAATCAGGTCTAGAACAGACAGGCGAAGATAGCGCCACTATCGAGAAGGAGCCATCCGACCCGAAAGGCACAGTGGCCACCGAGGTGGAGGCCCTTCCGCCGACCCCAGCCCGGAAAGCCAGTCTTCTGAGAGCGGAATTAGCCCCGTCAAAAGGTATTCTGCCCCTGTGGGGGCTGTTCCAATGGAGGAGGACGAGGCTGCCGGAGGAGCGGCCGACAAGGAACCCTCTTCATAAGAATGAAGAGGAGATCCAGGTCCTGCAGGCGAACCTACAACATGCAAAAGCTGCCTCAGCAACGCTTGTTAGGAGGTTTGATAATGAAAGCCTAGATGTGGCACTACTGCAGAAACTATGGCTCGTAAAAGGAAAAGTTGCGGGCCTAACACCACAACAAGGTAAGGTATTATACAACCCTAGGTCAGTTAGGCCAAGAGCTTGTATACTCCACGGTTCAAGGGTAACATGTACACTAATCCCTGTCCTCTATACCGACGATGTGGTTACAGGTATCCTTACTGCCAAGACCGAGGAAGGGACTAAAAGCTGGATAGTCTGCTCAGCCTACTTCCCCGGGGAGGACAAGGAGTGCCCACCCTCCATATTAAGCAGCTTAGTCGCATATGGAGAGAAAAGAGGCCTCCATGTAATAATAGGATGCGATGCAAATGCACACCATACAGCATGGGGAAGCACGAACACCAACGCACGAGGTGAGTCACTTATGCAATTCATATTTTCAGAGGGGTTAGAAGTAGCCAATATAGGCAGCGAACCCACATTTGTCTCAAGAGCACTAGCAGAGGTACTTGATGTTACGCTATGCTCGTGCAAGGTAGTTAATACCTTAAACGGATGGCATGTATCGGAGGAACCTTCGTGTTCGGATCACCGACACATAAGATTCAACCTGAACGTCAGTCTCATCGAGGCCAAGTACAGAAACCCTAGTGAGACAAACTGGCAAGGATATTTAACGTCCCTCCAGGTGTCTCTCGAGGGAGGAACAGCGCCGGTGGACAGAATCGAAGGGTTAGAACTGGCAGTAGACCAAGTGCACGAAACTATTTTAGCAGCATACAAAGAAAACTGACCAGAAAGAACGAGGCGGTACAAGGGCGCCAAGACAGTGTGGTGGAATATAAACCTAGAGCAATTACGAGCCGAGGTTCGCAGGTTATTTAACAAAGCCAAATTCGACCACACATGGGAGACATACAAAACTAAACTAACGCAGTACAATAAAGAGAAACGTAAGGCGAAAAGAGACTCGTGGAGGAAATTCTGTGAGGAGCTGCAAGATACCCCTGCATGCTCGCGCATCCACAAAGTCTTAGCCAAAGAGGGTAGTACTGCGACCGAAGTAGGTTTCATCAAACGAACGGATGGAACCTACACAAGCACTCATAAAGAGAGCATTGAAGAACTGATAAAGGTTCACTTTCCGTCCGCTAAAATCTTGAAGGGTACTCACGGGCCGGCCGAACCAGGACAAAGGCCGAACAGGCCGAAGCGAGACGACTGGAGGCTGGCCACAGAGATCACGAGACCCGCAAGAATTAGGTGAGCGGTTAGCAGATTTGCACCATTCAAATCCGCGGGCACAGACGGGATATTTCCGGCCCTACTTCAGAAAGGGATGGAGATACTGATACCACATCTCACAAAATCTTCAAAGCTTGTATAGCCTGGGGATGGGTTCCAAAGGCATGGCAAAAGGTCAGGGTAGTGTACCTACCTAAGGTGGGTAAGATATCTGATCAAACGCCAAAGTCATACAGACCGATAAGCCTGTCCTCCTTCTTACTCAAAACTCTTGAAAGGTTGGTGGACAGGCATATTAGAGACACCGCGCTGAGAGAACAGCCACTCAGTGACAGACAGTACGCCTACCAACCAGGAAAATCTACAGAGGCAGCTTTAGATGACCTCAACAGGCTAATTTCAAAATCTATAGAAGACAAAGAGATAGCCGTAGCGACTTTCCTGGATATAGAGGGGGCATTTAACAATGCCACCACAAATTCAATTATCGAGGCTTCAATGAGAAAAGGAGTTGCGCCGAAGCTTCTGCAGTGGATAAGAGCCAGCCTGGAAAGGAGGATAATTACATCCACGATTGGCGAGGCTACGATCGAAGCGGAGGCGGGAGGAGGCTGTCCGCAGGGTGGGGTGTTATCTCCTCTTCTGTGGGCCGCTCTCGTTGACGACCTAATCCGAAAACTGACCAGAAAGGGCTTTTACTGCCTGGGATACGCTGACGACCTAACAATAGTCGTTAGAGGGCGATTTTCGAAAGTTCTGATGGAACAGATGCAAAGAGCTCTAAACACGGTGGACAGCTGGTGCAAACAAGAGCGGCTAGTAGTCAATGCTCAGAAAACACAAGTTGTCACGTTTACAAGAAAAAGATCGTTAGAGGGTCTGCAACCACTAGTGGGGCAAGAATACCACAGGCCAAAGAGACGAAATACCTAGGGGTATGGCTGGATCAAAGGCTCACGTGGAATACGCATATCCAAAAAATAACCAACAAAGCTACTATTGCCTTGGGCAGGTGCAGGAGGTTATGTGGAAAAACTGGGGCCTTAGCCCCAAAATGACTCTGTGGCTATATACCAGGGTAATCAGACCCATGATAGCATACGGAGCTATAGCCTGGTGGCCAAAGGTGCGACGGGCGGGGGCGGCCAGAACGCTGGGTGGCATACAAAGACTAGCTTGTCTGTGCGCCACAGGGGCAATGAGATCGACCCCCACAGCCGCAATGGAAGTCATTCTAAACCTGCCACCGCTACAAATATTTATACAAGGAAGCGCTAGATCTGCAGCTTACAGACTCATGCACAGTCAGGCACCGATAAGTAAATCGCACAGTGCAGAACATCAAAAACTACTAGATGAACTCAAGGCGGGGCCCCAAACGGGGACGCCAAGCGACGCCATGGTTCAGAAATATAACCTAGATAGAAAATATCAGGTTATAATACCAGATAAGAAGGACTGGGAATATGGCCCCCCAGTAAGAGCGGACTCAAGCTGGTATACCGACGGCTCTAAAACGGACCACGGCGTAGGAGCTGGCATTTATAGAAAGAAGCCGTGCAAGGCCCTTTCATTGAGCTTCAGCAAGGACTCGACAATTTTCCAGGCTGAGGTTGCTGCGATTCACCACTGTGTCAGAGAAGTAGACAGTTGGGCCGAACCAGGAAAAAGCGTCGCTATTTACTCTGACAGCCAAGCAGCACTTAAAGCGATTAGTTACGCAAGTGCTGACTCAAAGCTGGTTTGGGACTGCGTAAGAGCCCTAAATGAGGCGAGCACCCTAAGGAAAATTACTTTGGCCTGGGTCCCCAGCCACATGGGAGTGAAGGGAAACGAGGCCGCCGATGAGCTGGCCAGACGAGGCTCGTCAAGGCCTTTCATAGGAGCGGCCCCTTCCTTCGGCACTACCAAATCACAAATTAAGAGGTCCATCTACAAATGGTCACAAAACAAGTCCAAGGAATGGTGGGAAAGATCGCCAGGACAAAGACAGGCTAAGGAGTTCCTAAGGGAACAGAGGCCTAAGTTTACTGAAGACCTACTGAGTAAAGACAGGAAGACTGTCAAAATGATAGTAAGTCTGATGACCGGTCATTGCAGACTGAATAGGCATATGTTTAACATAGGCCTGGCAGAAAATGCTCTCTGCAGATTCTGTCAAGAGGAAGAAGAAACCCCAGTTCATGTTTTGTGCCACTGTGACGGCCTAGCGAGGACAAGGTTTCTAGTAATGGGGGTAGAGAACCCCACAGTCAACGGCTACACAAAAGAGCCGCTCTCAAAAATGATAAGTCTGATTAAGAAGGCGAAACTAGAGAGCGTTCTCTAAGGTAAAGGGGATCACAATAGACCTGTAAAGGTCGCGGTGAAACAGGCCCGCATGCCACCCCACTCCTAACCTAACCTAATTGATGTATATAATGCTGTGAACAAAATAAAGTCTAATGCTGCTGGAATTGATAATATTAATCATCACATGCTGAAGATTTGCTTGCCGTACCTGGAAGACTATATACTTCATTCTGTATTGAAGAGACTGTATATCCCAATATTCCGAAATCGGCTTTAGTTATTCCCATCCCTAAAACTCAAACAGTGGAAGAATATAAGGATCTGGGTCCTATAACCATTTTACCCGCTATGGGAAAGGTATTTGAGAGATGTGTAGCAGTCCAGTTGAATGAGTTTATTCGGGAGTTTGATGTCCTGCCAATGCGACAATCCGGATTTCGATCCAGCCATGGTTGTATGACTGCGCTTACAGATATTGTGGACGACATTATTACTGAATCTGATGTTGGTAAAATTACGGCCCTGATATTATTGAACTTCAGTCGTGCATTTGATACTGTACATCATGCAACGCTACTGTCCATCTTGGCCAGCGCTTATAATAACACAATGCAATAAATGACACAGATAAATACTATAAAATATTATACCGACTAATGACAATACAAGATGATTTTAAAATAACAACAAAGTTTGCTCAACACCGCCTTATTTAATCCTAAAGCTATTTACATTCGCAGAAAAAATTGTCTACATGCTCCAATGACAAGTTCTTATGTACGCGAATTTCGCTCAAATATTTAGAGGAAATTTTGTTAATTTGTTTGGTTGAAACTATTTGAATGCATACATTTTTATAAATATTTCCAATCACAAAATTTCTGCTAAACAATTTAGCGAAATTCGCGTATATGAGCACCTGGAGTTATAGATTATATAATTTTATTCGTTCAAAACGTATAATTTTGACATTTGCAGGCTTCATTTATCTAATTTTCGATTCAAAGTCCGCCCACTTCGTTTCTTGTAATTTCTTACCCTGCTTAACTTAATTTCTTACTTAAGCGTTTGTAAAGCCTGTTAGAGTATATTTGGTTGCCTGTATTTCCCGGTGTAAAATGTTAAAAACAAAGTTTAATTGCCTTTAAATCCTGTGTCCTGATATATGTATATGCCTACATCCTTACAAATGATATACAAACCTAAAACAACAAAACCTATTATTATATTGATTTCAATTTTAATCGATTCGTTTTTTTTTAGTTTTCTTATTTATTTTTATTTAATATTGATATTACAAAATTGACACACTGTAATTATTAGTTTTTTATTGCAATTGATAGTAGGTATAGTCAGAATTATACATATATCCACAATATACATAAAAAACCAGAATATTCTTCATGTCTTCAACCAATGCTTCAACATTATACGTACTTTCGTACTTCGACATGCATTTTTACCGCACTAATACGATTATTTCGTCTTTTCCCTTACAGCTTAATCTATTTTCTCAGAATTCTATTGCATTCTGTTTAGTTAGAATTTCTAAGTATATTTTGTGAAAGCAATAAAAGAATGAAGGTTTGTTGAATTTAACATTTTAGACGAGGATATATGAGTACAAGCAAAACCAAATACATACATATATTGCGGCCTCCTAAATCTTAGCCCAGTAACCTTAAACGTTGAAACTTAGTCTGGTTCTTACCATATATTATGCTTGATACTCAACGTTTTGGTGGTCATGGTGTCAGCTTCTGTGGAATCTGGCAGCATGTACCTACTAGTACGATTAAACTAGAAAATGTATGCACTATGCACAATTGTCTTATTCCCAATTGTTTAATATTTTAGAATAACATATTTTTAATATACTTGCAGAACTCAATAAGGCACAATCTATCTTTGAACAAATGCTTCGTAAAGGTGGCGCGTTCCAAAGATGAGCCTGGGAAAGGTGGAATTTGGAAATTAGATTTGGAACGGCTAGAAGAGTCTAGAAGATTGAAGAGGCGATCAAATCTAACAGTAAGAGCACCAAGAAATCGACATCCGCAACAAGTCCTTATACCAATCAGGAAACCGAAGAGATATCGACCATCGTCCAATCCCGGTGAAAGAAAACATAATATATTATCCAATATATCAATTTGTGGTGAAACTGATATAGAAAATTGTGAAGCTTATGTAAAAGAAAGAGCTGAAAAAAGCCGAAAAGAAACGAAAAACGAGAAAGCAATGCCAGCACAAAAGAAGAAATCCAAAAACCGTTGATACCGTCTTCTATGCCTAATCAAAGTGTGTTGATTGAACCTGTAAATCAAATGATACCTGAAGATGAATTAACAGGCCTCTTATTGGCCTCTAATGGCTGGGACGAATGTCAGTTGGAATTGTTAGTTAGATTCACTGCTGGATTCCTTATAAAAAGGAAGGTAACAGTATGCCAAATGTATGTAGTATAGATGGTGGGTATTTTATTTAAAAATATTGACGAACAGACGGTATATATGCTGCAGTAGTAGATATTACTAATCATTAGTATTATTTGGTACTTTTGTGGATAAGAATTGAAATGCATGATATGATCACGAATCCAACAAAAAGCTTTAAACTATGTCCCTTAATTTCTATATTACATTTACAACCGAATATAAAGCTTAGTTATAAACAGAACATCTGACATTTTTTCATAAATATTTGGAGGTAGCACCTTGTCACAATATAGCAGAAGCCAGACTTTCCATATGTTCATAATAATTAACTCAAGTTAATGTATAAATTTGGTAATGCAAAACAAAGAGCTAGGGAAATTTATATTGTAGGTAGTCCTTCGTTTACCTTTTGCGCATTATATAAGAACAATCTGAAAGAAGGTGTAACTTAAAGTGACTTTGAATTATAACTGCGATTCAATAATATTTCCAGCATATTTTCTTTCAAAACTGATCTACTTACAACAACGGTGTTGTACTACCCATATGCCACATTTATAATCATCACTGTCAAGGTAAAATACTGTTCTACTAGTAACTAATAACTTCCTGGATTGTTGCCTCTCCTGCTAAAATTGCCAAATAATAGTTTCAATTCTGTCTCATGGTATTACTGTTGATCGTTGATCCATCACTTCGTTTAATTATTATTTTTGATTATTGTTGAAATGCTTCAAATTGGCGTTGAAAATATGCGCTCTATTTTATGTACAGTTAGTATACACAACACCTCCTTCATAAAAAGTCCTAACATACCTAAATGGATATGCAAAATACAGTGTACACGATCAAGAGACATTTCACTTTTTGACCATTTCACATCGTGAATTTTTTCAACAATTTCAATAGTAATACGTTTTGCTGCATTTCCACCAAAATCTTGTTAATGTAGTTTTCTTGTAACACTTCCAAAATATTGGTTTCTTGTTCTAGTAAGGTAAATGTACATTTCTTTTAATTTTATACTTTCATAATCGCTGCTTACTTGAAAGTGCTATTCTTTCCAAAGTTCATACGACCTTTAAAAATTTTTTCTGTTGAGGAAAGACATGATAGTCGGACGCAGCCAGATCTGGTAAATAAGGGGGATGTTCGAGTAATTCGAACCCTAAATCACGAATTGTTTGCATGGCAACATGAGATTTCTGTGCGGGGGCATTGTTCTGCTAAAACAAAACACCTCTGGGCAACTGGTCCGCGTCTTCTCTCTATAATTTTTTCTCGTAGAGTGGTCAGTAACGTCGAAAAATAATTCCTAGTTATTGTTCCACCCTTAACCAGAAAATCAATCATCATTATTCCATGGAAAACCCAAAAAAAAATTGAAGCATAAACTTGTCCATCAAAATCCTTGAACACGAAACTTCTTAGGCCTTGGAGAACCGGAATGTCTGCATTCCATTGGTTGTTGCTT
This sequence comes from Holotrichia oblita, assembly GCA_023690525.1. Taxonomy (NCBI): domain Eukaryota; kingdom Metazoa; phylum Arthropoda; class Insecta; order Coleoptera; family Scarabaeidae; genus Holotrichia; species Holotrichia oblita. The sequence continues at coordinate 8,535,993 of CM043022.1, forward strand.
TGTTCGTAGGTTGTAGAAATGTACACAAGTTTCACCCACAATAACAATACGGCTTAAGTGGTCTATATCATTTTCAAACCGAGCAGAGACCGAACGCGATGCTTTCACCTTTGCACACCTCTGGTCAACATTCAAACATTTGGGGATCCATTTTGCAGACATTTTTCTCATACCCAAATCGACGGGAACTATATGATAGACGCGTTCATATGAAATATTCAGTGCCTCAGATATTCGTTTTAGTCCAATTCATCTGTATGACAAAATCATGTCATGAAGTACATCAACATTTTCGGGGACGAACATAGAAACGGGTTTTCCCGATCGGTGTTCATCTTCAATGGAAAATTTACCCTTTTTGAAGCTTGCAATCCAATTTTTCACGGTCGCATACGAAGGACATTGATTGCCAAAGGTGTTAAGCATACTGACACTCGTAATAAGTTATTTATTGTTGTTATAGTATCGCAATAGTTTCTTTATCTACGGCACCCGTATAAGCTAACTAGATATCAATACATCTTCATATATAACAACATATTTCCCGGCTGTAGAGAACTTTATTTTAGATAACTTTTACTAGCAAGAAAGAAGAACATTGTAAGAACGGGTAGGGCAGCCATTATCAACCGATCCCAGACAGATGCCACACCCTGTTTACATACATATCATTATTTATACACAATTATATTAATTTATACGCTGTGACAGTTTCACTACATGTTGAAAAATACAATTGTATATTCTTTTGATTGACTTCAAATAGAAAGTAAAGAACAGTTTATCATTAAAAAATGTATTTAAACATTAAGTAAGAAGTCAAATTTTGAATTGAAGTTCTAAACAGATAAAGCATAAGTATCAGATGAAAAAGTGTATTGTATAAATTGGAGGAATTTGTCATATATTGCATGTTAAATTTTAATGTTATAAAATATGAAGAATTTTGAAAACAAAGCAAAATGTAAAAACATTTTCTAGATACATATTATGTATGTAGAGGAAACGGCAGCGGCTGGTACGTGTCACCTTTGATCGCACAAAGGTCAGCGAGGGGGCATTTATGTAATATTTCGACAGGTACCCGATGTGCGACTAACGTTGGGGCTATAAAATAAAACAGATACTACCAGCCAGTTACATCACGTTAATAATGAAATTTTGACCAATTTCCGTAAAGTATATTCATTTTACTTCAATCAATATATTTTGATGCATTGTGGGCTTAATTAAAAATAATCTTATATTTGCACAAAACCAGGGACAGTACGGGACAGATTATGGTATTCGATCCAAAATTTACAGCAATTTGAATGCAGTTAAAACAATCAGTTTACTAGAAAACAAACTGAAATATATTTCTGAATACTAAGCAACACAGGCAACACCTACGGAATAAACTTAACTGAGTATGTAGTTATTTGTAACCCGTAAAGGCTTTAGTAATTTTTAAATATCATCCACTCTGGTAACAGATGAAATATAAAAATAGCTAGAACGCTAGAACTGCCAGGAGCAATGTTTCACGAAAAAAAATGTATCCAACTTGTTGATAACCATTGACACCAAAGCGGTTAAGAAATGAATATCCATTTATAGCACAATAATGTAAGATATTTTTATTAACTGTAACAAAAAAAAATCATAAGAGACGTGTTTAGAAAAAATGTGAAAAACAAGCTTCCCTCTATTACACGTTTACAATTTACGGCGGCCATACGGCTACAATTTATTGTAGGGTGGCCATAGCCTGTTCCATGAAACACGACTGATAGACGCCAAACGCACATACGAAGAGTAATCGTTATACGAAGTAAACTTGGTTTGTTCGGGGGCCTAGTTCTGGCAGCCGGGAAGCTATCAGTAGTGCTTCTTGATATAGACCTTTTACATCTAAAACTAACTGACACATCGCTTTTTTTATAGCTCGAAACTGTCAAAAATTAGAATCTCCGGAAGTATCCTGCATCTATTTCGGTTTCCCATACAGTACAATTATTTTACTAACAATGAATTGGGTTTCTTTTATTCTGTGTATATGCTCTGGTTAATGACGCGACAAAGCACAACCAACTGTTTGATTTTGATAACAGCGAAATTTTAGATATGAAAAGTAAATATAAAAACAGGTTATTTTTAGAACTGCTCGATATACATACATAGAACGAAAAGAAAATATTAACATTAAATTAAACAACCTAGTGATATACAGTATCCAGAAAAAGTATTCGTACAGGTAAAAAAATCGCTTGTTTTACAAATAGAAGATGAAAAACGATTTCTTTCGCCACAAATCGATCATTAACGACAAGAAGAGCTTAAATGTGGAGTATTTCTCTAATAAGTTAATTATGAACAAAGTTACAAGCATTGAAGTACACATAGAAAAATTCACCCCTCCTTTCTGGTGAAAGTTGAATTAAATTTGTGTCACTAAAAGAAAGAGTATGATTTATTCATCCAAGATTCCAAATTTGGTTTGATTATCTGCAGCGGTTCCAAAGTTATGAATTTTTTACTTTTCGAAATAGAGGCGAAAATCGCTCTGTAACGCGAGTCGCACGGGATTTTCGCCTCTATTTCATAAAGTAAAAAATTCATAACTTTGGAACCGCTGCAGATAATCAAACCAAATTTGGAATGTTGGATGAATAAATCATACTCTTTCTTTTAGTGACACAAATTTAATTCAACTTTCACCAGAAAGGAGGGGTGAATTTTTCCATGTGTACTTCAATGCTTGTAACTTTGTTCATAATTAACTTATTAGAGAAATATTCCACATTGCAACCGTTCTGGTCGTTAGTAATCGATTTGTGGCGAAAGAAATCGTTTTTCATCTTCTATTTGTAAAACAAGCGATTTTTTTACCTGTACGAATACTTTTTCTGGATACTGTAGGTACGTATGTGTGTGTGCGTGTAATATTCTATAAAATGTAATGTGTTTTGCTTTACTTTTAACAAATTTCTGGATTTGTCAAATTTTTCAACATATTTACACTTTTATCGAGGTCAATTTATTCTCCGTATTTTGTAAATAAATTCAACGAGTTGTAGGTACTTAACATATTATACATTAAAAATATGTACGTTGGTCGGTGTGTATGTAGTTTGACTATTGTGTTTTTTTGTTGTTGACCTGTGATAATCAATTGTGATGTAAACATGAGCAGGTATACATTCGTCGTTAAACCAAATTTAAACTTTACGTATGCTACGTTTTGGAATTGTAGTGTCTAGTCAGCTAACGTATATTCTAGAATTCTAATCACATTGCGACCCGCTCAATGTATATATATTTTATGGTTTTTATCAGCCATTAAAAGATTAAATTAACGTTTAAATTCTCGTTAGCAACTTAAAAAATAGAACGAAAGAGCGAGAAAAAAATTACATGTAAATGAGAAAGTATACTCGAACATTTTAGTTAATGATTATATTTTTACATTTTCGAATATTGGTAGACCTAAAAATTACCAAATTGTTTTCATCTTCTGCTATTTTAAAAATATAACTGTAAAAAATAAGCGAAGTTTTAATATCATTGACAAGTGGAATAGTTGAAATTTGTTACTACATTTCGTTTGCCAGTCTTGTTTTTCAAAATTTAAAGGTAAACATAAGTACGTAAATAAAAATTATTTGAGAATTAAAATAAAATAATACTATATAAAACTATAAACAAAGAACGACAAAATAATAATGAATCATATTTTAAATATCATTAATAATTTTTAAATTATTTACATTTTTAGATTCTAAATAATATTTACAATGAAAACGGAGGAATCGAATGGTTTTATGATAACGATAAGTTTATGACAAAAATAAAAGTACATCGTTAGTGATATAATTGAGTGACTTATAAATTATTCAGAAACATCTAAATCCGGATATGTTTAGGACAATATACAAAGCATTCCAATGAAAATGATCCACCTTAAATAAGTCGAAAACGTCAAAAAATACGAAATAACGCTGACACACATCGATTTTTGTTTGAAAGAGAAAACTCTTTCACCGATAAGGCAAAATTATGTCTTGGCCCTCCTAACTAACTTTCATGTAGGATAGCCTATATCTATCCTTAACACTTTACAAGATATCTTCTATCAAGGGCTATTTTCTATTTCATCCATATAAAGAAAAATGGTAAGAAAAACTACATGTTTATTTTTTTAACACCGGTATCAATAAATAATGTATGTACATATGAGAATTAGTAGGAGTTGTACCAACCTGTGTTAACCTTGAATTCAATAGAACCGTTGATGTAACCGAAAATTGCATTGAAACTTTGGAAGATATCTTCTAAAAGATAGGTATAGACTGTCCTACATAAAAGTTGTTACAAATAGCAGAATAAAAAAATTTACCTAATTAATATGACCTAATGCCATTTGAAATTTTAATGTTGGATACTGGGAGGACTAGGGGAACAAGACATGATTTTTGCTTTATTGGTGAAAGAGTCTCCCCCTTCAAACAAAAATCGACGTGTCTTGGCGTTTTTTAATATTTCTTGACGTTTTCGACTTATTTAAGGTGGATCATTTTCATTGGAATGCTTTGTATATTTATACGTTAACTGTATATTGTAAGATAAATAAAAGTGGAGCGCTCATATTGATAAAAAAATAAATACTTTTGATTCGGTAATATCTACTATGAAAGCTGTAACATATATTATCTAAAGTCAAACACAATATGTATAAAATATAAATTCAATGATTGTTCAGTGTGCCCATATGGCAAAATGAGTTATTATAATCTAGTATTTCTTCGCAATATATTTTTTGTCATGATAGAATAAATAGTAGAGATTGAGAATTTCTACTGAATTATTGTATTTAGGTATTTAACTGTATTTGCTATATTTTTGAATTGAATAAAATACATGCGAAGGTATATTAATTTAGTTACTTAATAAAAGCTGAACAAACACACTGACTTTTTTGTGCATTTGTGTGTCACACTGTGTGCATTTTTAATCATTGTTAAAATCGTCGAATGCAGATAAATTTTTGCAACCTCTAAAATATTTGAGATATACTTACTGGTACTTTTCGTACTGTGGCAATTTATCCTCTTCAAGCAATGCCTAATCAATATTTTGAAAAGAAAATTATTTATAAATGTTGTCTATATTCGATGATGCAGAAAATTGATGATAGATAAGCAATTCTTCCGTCCAAATAATCTGAGATATGCGTCTCAATGTGAATACAAAATTAAATGGTATTTTTAATTGTCGGTCTATATTATACATTTAAGACATGTATTTTTAACATTGTTTAGTGTATAAGGTTTGAAATTGAATCCGTCCTAAAGAAATACTAATATATGTTTAGTATTTTAGCAAAATACGATCTTACTTAATTGTTAACACGAAAGTCAAAAAGTTAGAATTGGCTAACTTCATATCTCTTGATTGACTTTAATTCGTGTGAGTATTATTGCAATTACGTATCATGTAGCATTACAAATATACATGTGTGTAAATGATACTTTGTACATCATAAGATTCTAGTCATGCGCAATACATTATATCTTTAAATAAGAAACTGTTAATTAATGAATTTGCTCAAAATGTGTTACAAAAATATCAGAACACGTTCAAACACTTACTTGTAACAAAAGTGTAATACTAGCAATATCAATTATATTCTGGTTTTTGAAGATAATAAATAGAAGTGAGCGCTTTACATGTTTTAGTTTTATTTTATTCTACATATATAAATCATTATTAATAAATAAACAAAATATCGATGTAATGCACACATAGGTATGCCCATACGCACTTGTTTTAAGAATGTGATGATATGAAGTGTATATAACAACAGGAGATTTACAAAAGGCTCCCAATAACGCAAAATGTTTCGGTAACGGTTTGCTACCTGACCCTTCAGAAAATATATTTCACGTCCTGTCCTTCGACAGCTGTTAGGCATTTGGGTTCTTTTCATATGCTTGGTTTGGGAATAATACAAAAGAGAACACAAACAGAGAGTAGATACCTACGAAGAAAACATTTCGTAGCCTATCTACCTTCTCATAAAACCGTATATTCGTCCATGTAATGGAGTTTTAATTATTTATTCGTACGGTTAACGAACTAATATACATATCTAACAAATTGAACAACGCTTGTTTTTGCTACAGTTCGTTCCACACAATAAACAAAAGACAAACAACTTAAATATATACAGCAGTGGCCAGATGTATTCGCCACCCCTGCACAAATACGTTATTATAACTATTATTGAATTTCCAATGAAATAGATTGTAAAGAAGGGTCATAAAGTGGTAAATAATTACATTTTAATGCAGTAATGTATTATTGTTAAGGGATTAGAAAGCAGGTACCTGGAAAACGGACCGTAAATATACCTCGTTACGTTAGTACCTTCTAAATAGTCGGGTAGTGAACACCGCAGTGTAGAGATTGTGCGTGCAATTTTTATTTTACTGTGTTTGTGGTTGTTGAATGTTAAAATGCCGAAAACGCGTGAATTAACAGAGGTAGAACGTGGACAAGTAGTTATTTTGAAGAAGCAGGGTATGTCAGTGTCTGCTATTAGTCGACAAGTACACTGTGCAAGATCTACGGTCCGAGAGACGATTAGGCGTTACGATGAGACTGGCTCTTATACAAATCGACGTAAAATTGGCCGTAAACGAAAGACCACGGCAAGAGATGAGCGTATTTTAGAACGCGCTGCTCTGCGAGATCGCAGAAAAGGCTCGAAACAACTTTCTAGTGAACTGTTCAGATCACACAATGTCAGTGTTTCGGCTCGGACAGTAAGGAGACGTCTTGTAGAACGCGGCTTGGGCGGATACAGAGCCCGACATAAACCGCGCTTGTCTGTAGCACAAACGAAAGCGAGACTTCAATGGGCTAAAAATCATAGAAATTGGACCGCTGATGATTGGGCGCAAGTGCTGTGGACTGACGAATCCAATATTGAGGTAATTATGAGATAATATTTGTATTTATTGCCCATGCCCTTCAATTTCATTCATCTCTTGTAGTTTCATAATGAATAAATAAAGTAACATATCGTAACAATCGTCTTTACGTTTGTAGCTTTTCGGGAAACCTGGAACGCAGTATGTGCGACGTAGACGTGGGGAGGCATATCATCCCGCATGTATAGTGCATACGGTCAAATTTGGTGGGGGCAGCATAATGGTTTGGGGGTGTATGTCTGCGGCAGGGGTTGGAGAGCTTTTTATATGCGAAGGTCGCATGAATGGACGACGATACATGGATATGTTGGAAGAGGTGTTAGAACCTTCGGTTGTGAAACTTTTCGACAGTGATGAACCTGAATTCGTCTTCCAACAGGACAACGCTCCATGCCACAAGTCACGAGAAGTATTACGTTGGTTCCACGAAAACAACGTGCGTCTACTCGAATGGCCCGCCCAATCACCAGACATGTCGCCGATCGAACATTTGTGGCACGTTTTGAAGCAGAGGATCGCAAAACATACCTGTGCAACAAAGGCGAGCTTAAAAAAAATTATTTACGAAGAGTGGCATAAAATTACGCCTGAAGAATGCCGCAGGCTAGTGGAGAGTATGGGACGAAGAGTGCGTGCTTTACTAAAAGCTCATGGTGGATCAACCAAGTATTAACAATTTGTTATTAAAATAAAGCTACTACTATATCCTAATGTGCATTTTCATTTATTTCTAACATATTTTTGAAACCTAGTAAAAATCATGAGTGGCGAATACATCTGGCCACTGCTGTATTTCTTCAATATCTTTAGTATCAAAATCAACTCCCGTTTGTGGTGAAAGTTAAATTAAATTTATATAACTATTTAATTTGTAATATAATATGATTTTATGATTTTTTTCACGTATACAGGCAAACGCTTTCGAAATTACGTCTGTTGAAAAACGGATGCTTGTATGTAACATCCCCTTTAAGAACATCTGTATGTGTCTGTATGTACGCGAGCTATTCACTCTCTCCCGTACGCACATTGTATATAGTTCGTGCACTCTGTGGGGTTTCGAATAAAATCAATATCTCAAATATCTTATTTCTGCGTCTGTGACCTTGGCATTTCATTTTCGAAAAAAATATGTTTTAATTCTGATTGCATCTTAATCAGTTCTGCAATTTTTGATGAAATGGGGCCATATACTATTATTTTATTTATTAATTTTAATTCTTGATAAAAATAATATTTGTTGATATATTTCTATTTAATTATAGTTATCTCAGTATCTGAGGAAAAAAAATTAGTAGATATTGTTTTTCTTGATATACCTACGTGTTTTGCTAGGAGGCGTTAGAAGTAAACAAGGAAATATTATTCAAAAATTTCGTTAAGATTAGTTGATAGATCATCGAAAAAATGACCGCATTGTGTAAATAATTCAGAAGAACATGATAAAAAATTTAGTTAAGTTAAGTTGATCGGAAACTTGACATAAATCACGTAAACAACCTTTCAAAAACATAAGCGGGCTACAGACTGTATGATTTGATCAGGCGGTCAGACCGATTTGGTCAGATCAGGCGTAATATCAGATCGTCTATAGCTGCGTCACCTGACAGAATTCTTGTCGATGGCCGAGGCACCCGACTCTTTGACCGTCTGACCAAATCCCATCATCTGTAGAACGTTGCAAATTTGGATAGTGAATCCTAGAACCCATCAGGTACAATCTTAAACAACAAAAATTCAATTCAAAATTCCGTTATTAATTTTTTGTTTTCTTACTTTTTTGAGGCACGAAAAATCGCAATAGCGTTTGGACTATATTCATTCGAGCGGTATAAACTTTAAAGTCCAAAAAAATACATTTTTGGCTGAAAATTAAGGCATATATTTGACCCCCTAAAAGTCGCCTACAGCCAAATTTTCAGCTCTAATTATTGAACGGCCTTCGAGTAAAAAATTAAAAACCAAAAATTTTTTTTTAATTTTTATTTCACGATTGGGTTGTCCGATCGGAACGAAAAAAATGAAAACATGTACATTTTTAGACGCTACCAGAAAAAAGATATTTCCGATTCCGTCCGGCACACGATCAATTTTTTTTTCAAGTTTTTGTTTTTTGATTTTTTTTTGACAAAGGAGCCGTTTTGGTACAATCACCAAAATTTTTATAAATCTTCTCTTACTATTTCCCTACTACCTCAATTTTTTTCTAGACGATCCAAGTGGTACGCCATAGTAAAAGGAAAACATTCAGTTAACAGTGTCGCGTCAACATTTACCTATCTAACGAACTCGTACAATAATTTTTATTTATTTATTGATAAATCCACAAATTGTTGCAAGAATAGTTATTTGTGTAGATATCAATATAATTTTAAGCCATTGATAGCATTCATCTAAAGGTTATTTAAAAATAAATTATCAAAGCAAAATAGTAGATTTTTTAATGAATTACTAATTCAACCAATAAAAAACGACAAACATACATACTAATTAATCTTCGTCGGTATCATCCGCAATTACAATGGTTCCTTTGTCGTTACCAAATAATTCACTCAATATTTGAGCCGGTTTTGGAATTTTTGAGAGGTATCTTGCAAATGACAAATAGTAAATAATTGCTGCTACATGTGAACAGCACCCAACAATTCTTTGCACACTCACACACATATCGCTGAATAGCAAAATATCCAACACCATACGGCACATAGTCAATAAAGCATCTATATATCTTGCTGTCAATGTGACGAGATTGTATTTGAAACTTCAATATGTGCGTTCGATCCTTGATAAACTGCAGATTAATTGAATGCGAGTCAACCATCATTTCAGCTAAATATGATATCGCTTGTTTATATTGATATGAACCAGTGAATAAAATCTTCAGCTTCTTGTCTGTCATTTCGGGAAAAACGCTCAAGTCGTCAGAAGTAATGATTTCAAACGGAAGTTCCTTGTGCTGCCAACCGTTGGCTTCAACTTCTGTAACTAACGTATTCTCAATATCTATCTGACTCTTCATTCTATTTACTATCTCGTCGGAGTAACTAAGATCAGATGTAAGTCGTTTTCCAAACTGATTATGAAGGAAAGATGCTATTTTGAGGTAAATACCAATTTTTTGAAGCATTTTACTATCTAATTTTTTGTCGAGAAGCTGGAATTTTTGTTTTAACATACCATGTACTGATTCAACAGACCAACGAATTTTTGTTACAAACCGAGATTCATTTGATTCCGCAGTTGTTAATTGTTTTCGCTTACCTTTCCAAGCTGGCATTAGCACTTGAAACCCTTTATCTGCTAAATCAGTTTTCACGTCACGAAAACGTCGGTCCAGTACGAAAATATCTCCCGGTGCCATCAATTTGCCTAAGCCTTCTGGATCACATACAACTTCTTTCAAGATAGTTGCGTCATTTACATTAGCAAGATATGGTCCTACCATATCAAGTATGTAACCATCAGTCGTGCATACGGTAAATGGTTTACATAGAGGTACCTTTTTTGTCCAGACAAAGATTTTCTTTGAAATTCATTGTTTGAACTTTTTTGATGGCGTTCATATGTACCATAATACGACGAACAAGGTCGTGTTAATTTGTGATACGACCTTGTTCGTCGTATTATGCAGTTTTTTTTTGTAAGAGCCGTAGTATGGTTTTCAATAACGTCACTTCGATTTGCCACTGGAATACCAAAACGAGTAGAAAGCACAGCTGTCTCAAAAGCTCAAATAACTGATGTTGAAAACTCGGAAGCAGATTATTCACGCTCTAGCTGAAGGAATGATGATATTAGTTTGGTGATGTGGTGCTATATTCAAACGCTAAGGTTTCCATTACGTTTCGAAATTCACTAACTTGGAGATTTGAAGAGTTAGAATAAATAACTTAATTCGTTAGGTAAATGTTGCCGCGACAGTCTTAACTGAATGTTTTTTTTTACTTTGGCGTACCACTTGGATCGTCTAGAAAAAAATTGAGGTGGTAGGGAAATAGTAAGAGAAGATTTATAAAAATTTTGGTGATTGTACCAAAACGGCTACTTTGTCAAAAAAAATTCAAAAAACAAAATCTTGAAAAAAAAATCACGTGACGGACGGAAACCGAAATAATTGTTTTCTGGTAGCGTCTAAAAATGTGCATATTTTCATTTTTTTTCGTTCTGATCGGACAACCCAATCGTGAAAAAAATTTTCAAAAAAATTTTGGTTTTTATTTTTTTATTCGAAGGCCGTTCAATATTCAGAGCTAAAAATTTGGCTATAGGCGACTTTTAGGGGTCAAATATACGCCTTAATAACGGCAACCCATACTTACCCGGTTACGGCCTTTAATGTGATGTATCAAAATTTAGAACAAATGAACTGTAGAAAATTTATGCGAATACAGGCTTCTTTAGAGGCAAAAGATGGGTACGGGTTATCAAAAGGTCACGGTAATTTGACTACTCCATAGGGTGTAATCAGGACTCCAATAAAAATAATATAAATGTGCCAAGTTAATATACGTCTTATTTTTATACAGTAAAACCTCTCAATAGCGACCACCCTCGGGGAATCAAATGTTGGTCGGTAAACAGGGGTGGTCGGTTAAGAGAGAAAAATTAAAACAGCTGGCCTGCCTTTTTCCAGTAATATGTTAAATAAAATACACAAATTTAAACTTCAACACAACGTATTACATATGTTTCATCTCTACAAAGGCTTCGACAGACAGAAAAACTGACATTATAAGGAACATCTTTTCTAGGGAACTAACAGTAGTTGAGTTAAACGTGACTTTAAGAATGCGTTAACAGAAGTCGGGTCGGGTTTTACTGCCCTTAATAGAGAGTGTTTTTAGCATTAATATCTAATAAAAATTGCGAGGATGGGTGCCCTCGGTCGTTTAACAGAGCGGTCGGTAAAGAGGGGTATAAAACAATGAGATTGCTATTTGTAAATACGGGGAATTAATAATCGGACGTTTATCGGTGGTCACTTTATAGAGGTGGTCGCTAACAGGGGTTTTACTGTATTTACGATATTATAGTTGCAATATCTGTAATAATTTTAGCTGTTGTTATTGAAAACGATTGAATGTAGCAAAGAAATTCAAAAAGCATTACAATTATCATCGTTTATAGCTTTCCGCATTTTACAAATATCTTTAATCGTTTAAAATCTTGTTAAACAATGCGTCTACACAACGGGTATTATAGCAATTATAATTTGTTTTGCTTGTATTCCTTAAATCTTGTTTAATTTTTTTATTTTTCATGTATACTGAATATTTGCTATCTGCTTTAACATACTGGAATAAACATGACGCAAAATAAAACTTTGTTTTATTACTTGCATTTCATGGCGCTCACATCTTTTTAAATTTATTAATAGATCAGTTTATACAGCCAGTTTGATAGTTTTCAATCGCCGAAAACCAGCTGCTCAGATCAAAAATAAATAATTTGTATCGGTATATAATTTAATTGAAAATGGTTAAATATTGAAAAATATTTATCTGGGGTATTTATACGTATATATTTCAATGTAATGAGTAATGACATTTAAATTATATATTTACTGATGTTTTCCTTGAAATTATTCTGCTAAACAGCATGCAATCAATGTTCATTAAAAAAACAGTTCGTATTATTTAAGAACGATTATTTAATGGGCTAAACAAGATCTGTATCTAACACAAATTGTATTATAGATACGTCTGTTTTGTTTGTATTGATAAATAACCTGAGTGTATTTGTTTACTTCATACGTCAGCAAAAAGTTTTTAAAGTATAGAATCAAATAGCCTTGAGGTAAAAAATATTTTGGCAACAATATACCTATTATACAAAATATTGATTTTCTTGTCTGTCACATTCCGTAAAGATTTCTTTCATATTTTTTTAATTTTGTTTGTTTGTGAACCAATTTCTTCCAGTAATGTTGTTTTATTTTCGTTTCAATGTTTATAACTTTTATCGCTGATTCATTTGTAGTGCACTAATGCAAAGATGATTATCTAAATTAACTAAATATAGAAAACAAAACACATATACGTATTATAATATGGACGTATCATTATTCTAAGATTAAAATTTCATAAATATAATATAGGATAATTTATAATATCAAATAACTTTGGCACATACGTACATATTTGCAGCATAAAATCGTTTTCATTAAAAAAGCCTCAATTATCATAAATGATATTAATGGATTGTCCTTAGATATTAGAAATATGAATATTGATATAGAGATATTGATCTTATAAACACGGCAAAATGTCCAAACAAGCAGTAAACAATGGGTGCATTCCAAAATATGCTGCGAGTACTGACAGTACTGAATTAGCGTTCCGTAATCAGTTTATAGATGCTGAGAAAACTATACAAGGCGCCATGTCAGTAAAGAGTGACGTCATAAGTTACTGCTGAAACTGCTGTTGGTTATGAGGTGAAGTCAAGGCCATATATAAACGGGCTGGCAACTATTTGAAAGAAAACATCCTATTATTTAATTAGATTCTTCACATTTTGATATTGGTTGAACTGAATGTGCCATGTGTAATGTGTACGCTGTTGACTGTGTATTGTAACAGAGTTTATATGTTGTCAAGCACTGATACATCAACCGAACTGGTGAATGGCTGAAATCGTTCCGAAATTGCGTGACCCAATGTGCCTTGTGTAATACAAGGAATGGATAGACTACACAAAGGGTGCATTCCGAAATCTGCTGAAATAGCTGTTACTGCTTTACTGACATCGCAGAGCAGAGATCGTTCCGTAATAGTTCAGTAAGGTAATTGAGCATATGCCGTCACGCAATTTCGGAACGATTTCAGCCATTCACTATAGTTCGGTTGATGTATCAGTGCTTGACAGCATATAAACTCTACTACAATACACAGTCAACAGCATACACATTACACATGGCACACCCAGTTCAACCAATATCAAAATATGGCGAATCTAATTAGACAATAGGATGTTTTCTTTCAAATAGTTGCCAGCCCGTTTATATGTGACCTTGACTTCACCTCATAACCAACAGCAGTTTCAGCAGTAACTTGTGACGTCACTCTTTACTGACATGGCGCTTTGTATAGTTTCCTCAGCATACATAATCTGATTACGGAACGCTAATTCAGTACTGTCAGTACTCTCAGCAGATTTCGGAATGCACCCAAAGACAAACAGTAGTTCTCAATTAGGATATTATATACAGACATCCGTTTTTGACAGAGGTCATTTCCAAAATGTATAAAAGTCGAACAGCACTGAAGTAGCACTACGGTACGTCACACCGGACGACACTTAATTGACAAATATTCTTTTCATTGTTTCATAGCATACAAACCGAACTAAAGCTACGTGATACTATACTATACTATAGCCCGAGAGCTGGCTACATGTCGGTCGACATGAAAAGGTGCACGGACAGTCTCACCTGAAAAAGGTCGTATTAGCAACGACAAATAGATAGTGCAATCGTCAAAAGGCGCTCTAGAAGATGTAAGCGTGTGGCGGCGGTGAAACCTATCAATTTTCATTTCTAAAAAACCGAAAAGGTGCATGGATGAAATTTGTTTGTACAAATAGTAAATAATGGTAGAAAACAGGAAAACAATTGTCAGAAGGGTAGGTGGAAGAGAAAGGGTTGTCAGAAGCTGATGAAAATGCGAAAAATTTTGGAAATACAACATGTTAAGGTGCACTTCTGACAATTTGCATTTACGTTGAAAATGCTTAGAAAAAACAGCTTGCAAAATGTCAGAAGAAAATGTGGAAGAGGTAATTATTTATTGTACCGCGAAGTATATCGGCGCGCTCAGCAGCATCGATCGTCTTTCTCTTTAACTTCGCACTTACATATGATCCAGTGCACTTCTGACAAATTTTCTGAGTATTCTTGGCGAAAAATGAAGCTACTGGGAAATTCTCAGTAGCTAATTAAGAAGATTTTCCAAATTATTTTGATTATATGTATTACTTAATTAAACTATATTAAAAGGTACATTGGTATCTTTAATAAACACTGCTCAAAAAAAGTATAATATCAATACATAATTATATCGTCCAAATGTCCTCTAATTGTTTTGAGCAGTATAGTTATATTGTTTGTGATAAGTAAATCAATCATATATTTATAAATTGAACAAATGATTTTATAAGTAGAGAAATATCGAAAACAATATGGCGCATCGACGCTACGTTAACACATGAACAAACAGACATATTATCTTCCGAATCTGTAGTACCTGGTGGCAATTGTAGGCCTTCAAACCATAGAAATTCATATTTATTTTTCATTAATGTCCATCCCAATGTTTCTGGTTTAAATTTGACTGATTCTGGTAATGTTGCATTTTCCCAAAGGTGCGCAATACAGTGGGCTGCTCTTTTTATTTGCTGAAGTAATTCGGAATAGCACGGTGGCGAACAAGAAGCATCGAAGTTTCGTAATTTTTTTTTCAAGAAAGCTTCGCCGGTCTTTTTAACTTTGAAGTTGCGAAGAAACATTTGATCTGTACATAGTCTATTTTTTATGGAATTATATCCATATATATTGCATACAAATGCTCCTGTTTGTAAAAAAGTTAGTGTCTACATCGGTCGATGTCTCTCCTAAAGCTGCAAGTGCTTTTTGATATACCGTATTTTCTTGAAGCAATTTGAACGGACGTTTTTCCTTTTCGAAAGAATGCTGGGTTGTAATCACATACTGTGAGTGCGTAAAGTCCAGGCAAAGCTCGGCATAGACCTGATCCTAGCTCTTCGTGAAGAGCATGAATATTTATAACATACCGATTTTTAGCTACTCGCCGTTATTTTATGTTTCCCAAGAATATTACAGTAATGTCGGCATCGGAGCATTTTATAACGATGTTGCAGTTTTCCTGGATTTTCGACGCATGAAAAATGATTTTTGTATCAACTTCTTCAAGCGAAGAGCAATTATAATGGTGATTTATTGTTTGAACAACATTCCCATTACCATCAACTCTAATTTCGTAAATAAAATTGAATAATATAACTTCATTTCCTGTAGAGGCTACCTCATCACTTCTACAGTGAACAAGTAAAAAATTGATTAAAGCTTCTTTGAACATTTCATTTTTCAGCTCTTTTGCAAAATCGTTCGCCCTAGTTTTCTCCGAACAGTAACGATCGAAAACTATATGTATGCGCAAAGCATTGTAACTCATGAGAATCTGTAATATTTTTTTTGAAATATTACCAAATGACTGAGACACATCTTTCATACAATGTATTAAAAGAAATAATGACTACGTCGATGGGGGTCGGTAAACTGCTACCAGTTCGCAAAATTTTCATAATACACCTAGCTGATTTATCGGTTTTCGAGATCGTACCATCTACATTACTAAAGATGTGGGCATTGGAGTCATCGGGTATGATACCATTTTTTCAATATCTACAACTCCTTCCAGAGAAACTCCTTTGCATGCGAACTTCTTTAATTTTATCATTAATTTTAATTTTTTTGTTCTCGTTGCCACTTGCAAAATTTAATATCTTATTTTGTTTTATAGCAGATTCAAATCTGCTTTCCTCTTGCGAACACTCTTGAATAAATTCGTCTCTTAGTTCTTGCCCTTTTTTCAATATTGAGTAGGAAATCAGCCACGGCTTCAGGCGCGAACAGTTTTAATATTATACAGTAATTTATTATCCATTTCTAAGCAGTCGAAAGGATTAATATTATTCTTCAAAAAATTCATAAATGAAACTAAACAATACTGCTCAAAACAATTAGAGGACATTTGGACAACATAATTATGTATTCATATTATACTCTATTTTTTGTTGAGCAGTGTTGATTAAAGATACCAATGCACCTTTTAATATAGTTTAATGAAGTATTATAATCAAAATAATTCGGAAATCTTCTGAATTGGCTTCTGACAATTTCCAAATAGCTTCATTTATTCGTCAAGAATACTCAGAAAAATTTGTCAGAAGTGCACTCGATCATGTAAGTGTGAAGTTAGAGAGAAAGAGGCGCGCCGATATACTTTGCGGTACAATAAATAATTATCTCTTCCACATTTTCTTCTGACATTTTGTAGGCTATTTTTTCTAAGCATTTACAACGTAAATGCAAATTGTCAGAAGTGCACCTTAACATGTTGTATTTCCAAAATTTTTCGCATTTTCATCAGCTTCTGACAACCCTTTATCTTCCACCTACCCTTCTGACAATTGTTTTCCTGTTTTCTATCATTATTTACTATTTGTACAAACAAATTTCATCCATGCACCTTTTCTGTTTTTTAGAAATGAAAATTGACAGTTTTCACCGCCGCCACACGCCTACATCTTCCAGAGCGCCTTCTGACGATTGCACTATCTATTTGTCGTTGCTAATACTACCTTTTTCAGGTGAGACTGTCCGTGCACCTTTTCACGTCGACCGACATGTAGCCAGGCTCTTAGACTACTACACGATGCGAAAAAGTTGTGTCTCGGGGAATATTTTGTCACCCAGCGAGGTGTTGCCTACTGTGTGAGGTGATTTGTATGCAAATTATAGAAATTGATCAGAAAAATCTTATCAACTTGGTGCATAATCACCGTGAGTTGTATGACCGTCAAAAAGTGTACGATATTAATCAAACTATTAAAAGCAATACAGGAAGCAAGTATAATCAAAATTGGGAATATCTGTTAGGTAAAAACTATATCTACTTCCAAATTTGTATTACAAAACGTTCGACAATATTTTATTAACATAAACTAGAATTATTAGCTCTTATCTTTGCCTTGAAAATAAAAGCAAGTCCAATATGATCTGAAAATGAACCGCCTTGCAGTGTAGCATCGTTCCGCTTTAGTGCGATTTGACTTGTGTAAAGTAGGTAGCGCATACTATACAGCAATTACCTAGTTACGCGATAAAATATTCTCCAAGAGACAACTTTGCTGCATCACATGGTATATATAATATAAGTGTTGCATCGCTCTAATGCGGTTTGAATACGAACTAATCCGCTGCCTTGTATGTACATCGAGTAATTTCAATTTTCCATCTCGACAATGTCGACAAACGAAACTGTCCTTCTCCAGAATGGCTATAGCTCCAGCAACATAGAAATTATCATGTATAGGTATATACATTCACCAGAAATTTCCTAAGGAAAATCTGGAAACTAGTAAACAACAAACCACTATAGTTTTCCTCTCGCGTTACAGATCATAGGGGTAGAATCCTCCGAAAAAAAAAACATTAAAGCTATCTTTAAACCATCAAATAAAAGCTCCCAAACTGTTCCAGCCAAGGACACACTCGCCATACTCATCAAGGCATTTATAACATTCACTGTGATTGTTGCTCACTATACCAAAGAGCAATAACAGTAGTATGTTAGGACATGTTTTTCATCACAGTCAGCCTTACCTGAACATTTTCTCAGGACAGGCCACAAAATTGGTTTTGATCAAATACCTGTTGTAAGCAAATCATAAAATTACTTTCCCGAGAGGTAAGCGAAGCAATCAAGACTTAGAGACATCTCCAGAACGTCAATCGTAATGATAGTTACCTATTCTACAATATTTAGAAACTAATCCTTTCTGCTCCATTAGCCGCCAGTGCTTACTGATCCGCTTTACTGCACAGTTTTATATGTACCCCAGTGTCCAGCTTTTCGTTCCCAGAAGATTTTCTATCATTTCCTGCCCACTTTTTGCTCATGAAGAAGTCGAAACATTGAATTAATTTTTTTTTTTACTTTATTTTGTTTTTTGTGTAAGTTTATTTTTGTATTATATATACAGGGTCTTTTACGAAACCTATTAGTTAGAAAGTTTAGGGAATCTGCTGTTAATACTGTTCTGAAATTTCCATTTGTAGTAGTGGTTTTATTATTTTGAAATACTTACTTTGAAATACGAAAGCTGAAGTAAATAGCAACTTTGTTATTTTAAATAGAATGGAATATTTTTTAATCGATTCTAGCATTATTTCCAAATATTTTGTAGTATTAGGGTATCTTGTCCCTAATTTCAACTATTTAATATATTAACACTTTTCTTTAATATTTTGCTATTGCACCATCTTAAAGAACACCTAATATTCTGAGATGTTTTGAACTGTAAGATAACAAACTTTTTGAAAAGAAAGTAAAGTACTATAGATACTGAGAACTGTCATAACGTTCAACAAAATATATACAAAGTGTGCAGCAATTAGCAAACAAACTTCAACCATTAAATATCTTTTTTTTCAATGGCACATTGTAGTTTTTATTGTAGCACTTAATTTACCAAGAAGTTCTACATCGATTAGTATTACGGTCTGATATACCTATCTTGATTAGTTTTTGAATTATTAGAGATCATTGGTTCCAACTACGGAAATTATACTAATATTTTGTATTTTCACCAATCTAACTTAGTGAGTACTAAGTTCAATCGCTTCAGTTTCAGTTGATCTTGGACTATCAGGAACATTTTTCGAATTTTAAAAAGACAAAATACAACCATACGCGTTTCAATTATTGCAAGAACCACATTAGGAGATAATATTAAACGAATTGTATTTTGTTATTATTGAATATTGTTTTTTGAAATACCTCCCCAAAAAATACTATATATACAGTCCCAGGATTAATGTTACAAGAGGTGTGCGGAACTAAAAATCTTTGAATCTCAATTTGATCTTTTGTAAGTAAGCCCTGCTTAGTTTGAAACTTATCTCTGGTATACTTTCGAACTTGTTTGTAAAATCACATAGGCCTTGACAGCTGAGCAAGATCTATTCCCGTTTCAGGTAAAATACCTTTTCCGTTCACAGTATGCTAAAATATTACTAAGAAAAGTTGTTCAGAATGACGAACTGTGGGCCTATATAAAATTTGAGGAAGATCTACCTACTTTAATTAAATCGCTTTTTTAGGTCCAACAAAAGTGTTTTTATAAAAAAAATTATTCGTAGAACATTCAACGGCACAAAAAGTATTTATTTATTCATTTTAATTGTAGAGCAATATTATTATTACATTTCGTACACTTAATTTGTGAATAAGTACAATTTTAGTTTATTGAATCTAAAAAATAATGTAAATGATAGTAAAGAAATATTTTGAGAAAAATGTCCAGATTTTGTCGTTGATAATATCGATTTTTCTGCTGAGGTATAAAAAATAGGAACGGGTTTGGAATTAACAGATTTTATACTTTACACATTTGAAAACGATAACATTTCGCATCGTCCAAATAACTACATTATCGAAAAAGCGTCTATTACCGAGAAATAAATTGTTATAACGAGGTAGGGTTTTTATACCGAGCCATAGCTAAGAAAATGGAACGATCGCATCATCTCATCAACAATTTTATACAGTTGGGTAGTTCCTACGGCGAAAATCGTGTTAAGGGTAGTAATCAAAAACTAACTCGAAGGCAGCGCTCATTGATATTTCGGTTAGCCTCTTTTGGTAATGTAACCGTGCAATAAATAAAACATAATTTAAATTTACCGGTAACTAACAGATGTGAACAACAAATTTTATCCAACACTAAACATTTTCGGTGTCTAAAACAAGTTTCACAACTTCCCTTAAAAAAGATTAAAATTTGCGCAAGATCATATGAGATGGAATCACGAATGGAACAATGTCATATTTTCTGACGAGAAGAAATTTAACCTGAACGGTCCTGCTGGTTTCAAATACTGGCACAATTTGAACACTGAAATTACTATGGGCCGACATTTTGGTGGCAGTAGTATAATAGTTAGGGTTTTGATCGCGTCAACCCGGAGGCCCTCATACATATAAATTTGTTATGTATTTAGTTTATTTATTAATTCTGTGTTAATAAACCTATAAAAATGTCGCTACTTTAAGTATCAATTATTGTAACTATCCTTTGTATAAAATGTAATAGTTTTTATATTATTTTCTCTTGCGTTTATGTTTTTTTATACTTCAGCATTCTCAGCAACTTCGATGCACAATTTGCCGAAGATATTAAGTAAACCAAATATTCTGTTCAAAATCCAATATAACACTATAGAAATTTCGCTAAGTGTACGTTTGGAGCATTGCAAATCCGCATTGTTTTGACGAAACCACCGCCTATTCTTCAAACATTGAAAGGTAGCTGGTAATGTTCAGAAGTAGATTAATTTTTGGTGAGATGTATTCATACAGAAACCTATCGTAATATTCTTGAACTGTTTATAAACCAACAAAATTCTGTTTAACTATACGTCTTGCAAGCTGCTCTGGAATATAGTTGCGAGAACTTTTCTACAACAAACTCATAGCAACAACCTTTTTTTTTTCAAGATAGTACGATTTCGCATGCATATCTAAATTATTTTGGGTTTCTATTTGAACATTTTATTTTTAAAACTCCAGTTCACAGCATAACGAATCACTATGAAAGTTTTAATAATACATAATATTATTCTAGTATATTTAACTCATACATCTTTTTAGATGAACCATAACATAAATATCAATTTTCTGCGTTATTTCAAACGACGTTTTGTTTATTTAGACAGTAAAAACTGTTTTTAAAACTATTTCTATTTGTATCTCTTTAAAATAAAAGCTTTTAAAAGCTACATTTCATTTTAACAGAATTGACAATGGGCAACGTTACATCATAGCAATTTATGACCTACCGTAACGCTAGCCTGTTCACAAGATCATATATAATTAGGTATATCGGATATCTGTTAATATTACAAATCAGATACGTCTACATCATAAGATCGAAGGTCATATTGCGGAAGTGTTTTACAAGCTGTCAACCAAGAATATACATACTACGTCTAATACTTTAAAAACATTGAAATACAATACGTTACATCCACAGTGAGATTAATACTATTCTTGATGAAAATTAATGCTCATAATAATACTTTGTCAACTTACATAGAGTATGTCACAACGAGTTTCGGTTAAAAGAACATAGGGAACTAATAAACATTGCAATTTGAAATTTTGCAAGTAATAATTTCGGGCTACGTGCTTTAAGTCTAAAATAATTTTAGATTTCTAATGTACAGTTTTGAAATTTTACGTAATTATTTAGAAACCGTGTTGTATCAAATACAGTATTATAAAAATTACAAATCAATACCGGGAGGCCAGAAAAAAATTTACTTATCCAGAAAATATCGATATGTTATTACTTTGAAAAAGCAACTAATATTTTTTTAGTTTTAATGTATAATACGTTTAAAATTAGAGGCAGTATGTTTTTACTTCACTTCAAGTATAGCTACTTCAAGTATGCTATAGTTTTAGAGTTAGGTACTTTAATATTTAAAAATAGTAAGATCCTCATTTTCTGATAACAAATTTGGGGCTGCTTTCTGAACACCTGGTAAAATTTTGTAAAGTTTATAATACTGCATTTGATACCACACAGCTTCCTAAATAGTTACCTAAAATTTTAAATCGTGTATTTTAAGTCATATATTCATTAATTGTTAAGAATTGTCTCGTAATGTGAAATTTTTGCAAAAATTAAATTTGAAGTCATTACAAAGTGTCACGAGTATTATTTATTATTATTTACTCCTTCAAACAACGGTTTGATAGAATGTTGAATCAGTGCTTTGTATGCTGTTAAATAAAGTTAAGTAACTTACGTATCTAATCCTCAAATATTGTGATCCTTCACATACGACACACACACAAAAGAGGACTATATTTATGCAAAAACAAATTGTAAAAAGTAGGATCTCTGGCAATTACCTATAAAAATTATTTGATTAATACGACTTAATTAATCATTCGCCCCTTGCTTATGGGGAGTTTTACCACGATGAAATTTTCATCAGAAGCTCTTAGTAAGACATAGATTGTATTTACGCCCGAAAATATGCAAAAAGTAGGGGTCCCCATAGTTAAAAAATATTTTATTACTACGGTATAGTTAGAGTCTAAATTTAGAGTTGTTGATGAAGTTAGAAAGTCCAAAAACTGGGCGTTAACAGGGGGTTAATGATCAGAAAAATCAACATGTTGTTAAGTATTGAAGAGAATCCTCATAATATGTCTCGACTATTAGAATTTATGCCAAGAAAATCGACTTCTTTTCAGATGAGGTCACGTTTTATTTCAATGGCACAGTTAACCGTCAAAATTGCAGATATTGGAGTCGAGTAAATCCTCATTGGAAGGTTAAGCTACACACTAAATACCCGCAAAAATTAAATGTATGGGCTAGAATAGGTGATAATAGAATCATGGGACCTTTCTTCTTTGAAGTAACCCTAACAGGCAAAATATGTATATTTACAGTTTCTGCAAAATTACCTAGTTACAGCGCTTGCAGCAATTTTTCCAAAAAATAATGATCCTGACGTTCCAGACAATACTATTTGGTTTCAGCAAGACAGCGCACTACCGTATTATACGCGCTCTGTTAGAGATTTTTTAAACAATTTCCTATGAGATGAATTAGTGGCGAGGACAAATAGAATGGCCACCGAAATTCTTAAATCTTACACTGCTTGATTTAGATTTTAAAGTCTAAGGTGTACGTCAATGGACCACAAAATATAACTGAATTGCAAAATCGCATTAAAGATGAAATGATTCAAAATGTATAGAAAGAATTGGTAAACATACCCACGTATTGTCAAAAAGGCAGTTGGATGGCAGTTCGAACACTTAATTTCATTTATCTGACAACACAGTATCTTTTTCTACATTTTTCAACATTCAATTGTCATTTTCTCGCAAATTTTCGAATGTAAGGTTACAATATTTTTATATCGCTTGTTTGAGAGTAAAAACATCTCTCAAAATCAACCAAAAAAATGGGGGTTACAATTTAAAGAAAAAAAAAAGATTACGTTAATATATGCTTAAAAAACAAAAGACGACTGAAAATCAGTGATCATGCTAAAGCATGTATTTTTATCGATTAAAATCGACCTGTTCGAGGAATTTGTGTAAAAAATGTTTATTTTGCTTTTACTGAATTTGTTCCATACTTTAGGCGCACACTGTATATCCAGCTAGAAAATATTGTGTCTGTGAGATAATCTTCACAATAGAGATTGTGTTAATAAAATACTTAGTAGACATTCACACATTTCAGGTACAGTTGGAAATCAATTAATAAGTTTGAGCTCTACATGATGTTCCGGGATAGCAATGTTCAGGAGGGGAAGAACAATAGGCCATTCGTCAGAGAAAGTGTTCTTGATTAAACATACATTGATAATATGTGTAATATATGATGAAAGTATAAGACAACACAATTTAATCGCAGTTGATTTTGTTAGAACCACAAGGTCCACTGTTTATGTTATTAATTATGCGCTGTACATCGGCAACATCAACAGGAGAGATAGAAAACTCAGTATCAGTCAGAGCACCAGCATTCTAATGATACTAAATTCATTAATTTGCTAGCTCTTATCAAAAACAACGGTTGATAAGTACATAAGTACTTAAACAACGATTGATCTAGAATTATTTTCTGTATTCAATGCTCACGTCTGAAAAATTATATTCCATTTGAAGAAAAATTGAATTTTTACATTTAAATTTGCCAGTGTTACTTGTAAATGTACGAACACTCTGTGTATTTTGCACCTCTTATAGTAATGTTTAAAATTTACATTCTTGAACTTTGCTTCAAGAACACACAACTTGTTGATTTTGAACATAGAGCTAAGTATTAAGTGCAATGATAACAATTGTATCGTACATAACATGACACTAATTGAATTTAGAGATGGGGAATCCTAATACAAATAACTTAGAAATGATCTATGGTATATATTAAAATAATAATAATTTTATAGACGCGTTTACAATAAGAAATTACATTCTGTATATCAGAAGTGTTTCTTAACTAAGGATATTTCAAAAAAAATGATTTAATGGTACTAAAAGTATATATGTAGGCACCCAATTTCAGAAATTTGTTATTACTAGTATCAACGCTAGTATCTATAAAATTTGTAACTAAGCAAATTACGCGGAATACCTGTAAATAAGCAAGCAAACGGAACAATTAGTTGTAGAGCAACAGTAAGTATTATAGTAAGGAAATAGGATTTACGAATAAAATTTATTCAAAAGTATATAAAGCAAATATTAAATCAAATATTAAATACGAACTATAATTCATAACTCTGCTACATATATTCTTCCATTAAAATCAAGCACAAAAAAATTGGGAAAAAAGGAAGAAGTGGAAAAACCTGTGTACATACTCGTATGTTTGTATGTACGTGCACATGTTGCATGTTTCTACAATTTATTTATGCGAAATTTAAATTTCATATATATATTTTAAAACTGAATGTCCTTGAAAAACAAAACATCTGTAATAATTAGGTAGAAAAAACATGAGGAATTAATCCATAAAAATAGCAGTAAAAGGGAGAGTAAAAACTAGTTATACCAGAAATATGTATAGATGTAATTATCTAACTCCTTCCTCATTATTATGAAGATAATTTAAACCAATTTATGTGAAAATTTTGAGACAAAACTAAATTGTTGTTTTGACAAAATTTTTAATTGCTGATGCACAATTATTTACATTATCGGAATGAGTAATAGTTACAACAATTGCGGCCAAAATGTCGTGTTAGTTTTCTCCCCTTGCACCTTTTGGTGCAACACTTAAATAAAGTATAATTAAAGTATTCGTATCATAATTTGTGTACTTACACCAACTGCGTCTATATGTCATATATATCAAATATTTAATCTGAAAATGTGATGTGTGCATGACCACGATATCAACACGCCAAAAACAGCAAATAACATTTTGTTAAAACCCAAAGTATTGTGCCACATCCGTTTCCCATACATTTGCATTTCGTTTTCTGGGTGCGGCTGGGTTTCCGCCCTCAACCAAAGAAAATTCAAAAACATTTGCATTCAAAGTCGTGCACTAGTTTAATACTATTTTCTGCTGCAAACTATAAGTTTTGTACAACTTTATTTTCAAACTACAGTGAAATCCGTTTAACACGAAACTGACGGGACCGAAATATTTTTTCGGGATATTACACAAAAAGTGTATATATAGGTATGTACATACATAAACTCAACAAAATTTCGTTTAGTACATTTTATTTACATAGATATGTTTGCATGCCTTTAGCAAAAATCAATAAAACAAAAATATTAACAAGAAGTTACAGAAATGTAATACATAATTTGCAATTAAAAAAAAAACAAGTAAAACGTTTATAACTTTTTTGAAAAATAATCTGATATATTTTTTGTATTGTCCTTTTTAGATAAACAACATTGTCTCATTCGCTTTGATTTCAAATACCGTTTTATTCTCGCCGACGCGGCAGCTGTTTTTAGCATTTTGTTTATTCTGAGAACCGATGTTTCTTCTTAAGCATTTTCGTGTTAAACGGATTTCACTGTAAGTATTTGAATTTCTTTTCTCAAAATGATGTCGACATGCTCATTTTAAACACAGTAATTTCTAACAACTTCTTATCAGATATTTTTGAAAAACTAGAGAATATTATGGAATGCAAAATATACCACAAAAGCTTTTCAAGAACATTGTGTCGGTTTAAAATATATAGGATAATCAGCAGGATACTTAGTTTAAGTAAAATTCTCTATACATATTTTGAATTCAGCTCAATCTAGAGATTTTCTCAATAGAGCATTTTGCTACATTTAGGGCTGCTACTTACATTTTGGGAATATGAAAAACAAATATTTTTCATCAAAAGTGGCCACGTTTTTTTTCAAAATACTTTCCTTGAAAATCAATACAGTTTTGCATGCGGGTGAACCAATTTTGGTAGCACTTTTTCTACTCCGATTGGGGTACCTCTAAGACATGGGTTCTGAATGCATCAAGGGCTTCTTTAGGTGACGAAAAACGTTGTCCACGCAATTTATTTTTGATGTATTTTATTATATTATTATTTATTATTATTATTATTATATTATTATTTTTGATGCTTGTCAGTTACGTTAAATCCCTTTACAGTATTGTTATAAGAGTTAAAATGGATAACAATAACGAAAACAATATTTACACCTTAATATTCGAAAACAGGTGAGTAAGGCGGCTAGGAATTGGCCTGTAAGATCTCCAGATGTAACACCTGTAGACTTTTTCCTTTGAGGATCATGTGTGCGAGCAGCATTCGACAAATTCTTCTCAAGATCTTGAGGATGTTTCTTCATGTTTAATACTGTGCTTGAATGCGAACGGCCACCATTTCGAACAATTATTATAATTTCTTTCTAGCTTTTCACACCCGTTTCTTAAAAAATAAATTAAGAATTTCTTGATTTGTGTAAACATTGTTTTCGTTATTGTTATCCATTTTAACTCTTTATAGCAATACTGTAAAGGCATTTAACGGATAATTATTAACTGACAAGCATCAAACGACGAAGAGTGATTTTGAGGGTAGACTTTGACAATCAATTTTTGAGAAAGTGTATTTTCCATGGCACACTGGATAAGTATTGTGTGTATTTTTCAAAAAATCTAATTATGTCCTAAACTATTAATTTTAGGTATAGTACATGCGGGACATAAAAGATGTAGAATTGGACCCCGAAGTACACTAAATAATAAAATATTGAGGGTGCCATTTGAAAAAATGAAGTTATGGTTCTTCAAAATTTCGAAGAGTTAACTTGCCATAGTAAAGTGACCACCCAATGCAGACAGTTGTCCTCGGCGCTAAAATATAATCCAACATGTTGTTTAAGTATAGCAAATTTTTTCAGAAAAAATCGAATAACTACAAAACGTCCAAATCAAATTGCAAAAAGTAAATATATTCATAAAGCTTAAAAATAGGGGAATCCAAATGTGTAAAAATATACAGGATGTTCCATTAAAAATAATAAAGTAGATGGCGACTTCCTGTATAGCCGGAAGCGCTAGAAATCTAATAGTATTTTCATTGAACAGAACATAATCGACTATATATAATTATAAATTTTCAAATTTATATTTTGACTAGAATGCCATAAACTTCTAATGAACGGTCTCGCTGAGACACCCTGTATACAGGCTAACAACTTGAACTACGAAAGCCTATTGATAGGAGAGGGTGGTGGGGGCTAAAATGAAATGTATCCGCTTTACTGTTGTCAACTTATTATATGACAAGAATGTCAGAGGTTATGTCAAATACTTTACCGAACCATGAATGAAAAAGTGCAAATTATAAAGTGGTTTTTTAATCTGCCATAGTATTTGACACAACCACTGACATTTCTGTCATACAACCAGTTGACAATTGACAATACTAAAATTGATACATTAACGTTTACCTCCCACTACCTTCTCCTATCAATAGGTTTTCGTAGTTCAAGTTGTTATCCTGTATACAGGGTCGTGCACCCTAGATGGGGTAGACGATTGTAATTAAACGGCGAGGAGTTTAGAAAAACCTTTCTGAAATTTGATTGTGTGCTACATGGATTACGTTTTAGAAATATTGTCGTGATACAGGGTGATCGAACCAGTCAGTGAGGAATCAAACGTATGTTTTTTTTTTTATGGAACACTCGCTATTAGAATATTCCACTCGATTTTGCTAATTATTACAAACAATTTTATATAACATTAGTTAGGTCAAAAACCCATAGTTACAGAGAGAAAAGCGATCAGAGTTGAAAAAACGCTCCAATGTCGTCCATTTTATAGTAGTAGTAGTAGTAGTATATTTGAAAGTACCAGTGGTGTACAAATTTTATACAATATTACATATAATAATAATAATTGCAGTCACAATTCACAATACATATAATATGTGTATACAGATACATATAAATACAAACAAATAAAAGCAAACAAATACAAGCAACACACAAACAGTCACCCAGTCTCACCGCTCGGAGCTGCACCTACGTCAAAAAACTCATCCAGAGAATAAAAAACCTGACCCGCCAAAAATTTTTTTAAAACTATCCTGAACTTAGCAAGCGAATCATATTTTCCTGTAATCGGAAGAGAGTTGTATATTTTTACGCTCATCCGTATATGCGAGTTATAATATTTACTAGATTTCGGAAATTCGTAACGAATGTGATTCGGATTCCTCGTGGAGTAATTATGTGCGTCGGCATTAGTTTGAAATCTATTGAAATTATTATATATATATAAGGCTGCTTGTATTATATAGAGATTGTAAACCGTTGGTATACCCAACTCTAAGAAAGAAGTTCTACATGTTTGCGTGGGCAATAAGTCTTTAATAATTCGAATAGCCTTCTTTTGCAACAGTAAAATTGGTTTCAGATTTTTATTGGAACCCCATAGGATTAAACCTTGATTTAAATGTGAATTGAAATGGGCAAAGTATATCATTCTAAGAGTCGCGATGTCACATGAATTTTTCATTTTTCTTAATATGTATAGACTTTTATTTAATTTGGATGTAACACCATTAATATGCGAATCCCAGTTTAATTTATTGTTAATTGTTAATCCAAGTAATTTACACTCCGATGCAGTGTTGAAGGCTATGTCCCCTACCTCTATTGACTCACCCGTATTTTCCCTCCCAAAGGTCAATATTTTTGTCTTTTCGACATTAAGTATTAATTTGTTTATAGACAGCCAGTAAACCAATTCGTTTAATGTTTTTTTAATATTAACAAGGAGATTATTATGATTATCTCCGGTAACAACGATTGTCGTGTCGTCCGCGTATAGTGTTACATTCCCGGATACGTACGACGGAAGATCAGTAATATACGTAAGAAACAGCAGCGGCCCTAAAATCGAGCCCTGAGGTACTCCTACACCATTGTCAACAACCGCAGATTGATGTGATCGTACAAATTGATCAGTGTGTAAATGTTTTATTTCAACAAATTGCACCCGCCGGTCTAAATATGACTCCAATAGATCACTTGCTATTCCTCTTACGCCAAATCTGTGAAGCTTGTTCATTAGAACACTGTGATCAACTAGATCGAATGCCAATCGAATATACCAAAACCAGAAACTAATATTAAAAAATTAACTGCATCATTAAATGTGCCATATTCTTGAGTAAAATAATAGCCTACGCTCAACTGGTAATTATTCACCATTATACAGGATGATCGAGTTTTAAATCCAATTCGGACTTACTTTCTTCAAATGGAACACCCTGCATATTATTTTCCTATGTGAAAGAGAACTTTGTCAGCTTTCCAAAAATGCCTTTGACTGACGGTTTTTAAGCAAATTGACCGCAAATGTAATTTTTTGAGATTTGTTACGTTTAAAGATTTAAAGTCATCAAAAAACTCATCAATAAAGATGCTGCAAAACCTAACAAGTGAATCAGGCTTTTTCAACTTTAATAGCTTTTCTGTCCGTAACTATGGGTTTTCGACCGAACTAATGTTATATCAAATTGTTCGTATTAATTAGTAGAATCGATTGCAATATTCTAATACCGAGTGTTCCATAAAAAAACATAAGTTTGATTCGTCACCGAATGGTTCGATCACCCTGTATAAAGAAAATATTTTTAAAACGTAGCCCATGCAGCCATCAATCAAATTCCAGAAAGGTTTTTCGAAATTCCTCATCGTTTAACTACAATCGTCCACCCCATCTTGGTTGCACCACCCTGTATATTTATGTGTGGGGGGTGCTTAGTTGCAGTGACGCCATATCCATACAGTGACAATATTTTTCCAATTATCTATTTTTTTCTAATTTTCCCTGGTTTCATGTTATTACGGATTTTTTTGTAAAGTAATGTGTTTATACATAATTTGTTTTCGTTAAACTCAACAGTTTTTGATATATTTACAAATAATTGAACTTAGCGTTTGACATGATAGAAAGAGTGAGACTTGCTTCTCAGACTATTACGTTAGAACGAATTAGGCAAGTAGCAATCAATGCTACAACAGAGAGATCAATAAAGTATCTGAAGCACGACGGAGACGCCTTGGAAGCATGTAAATACTTCAGTACGCAGCGTAGAGTTCATTCTCGTCGTTATTAACCATCCGTTTAGCTTTCGCATATTTTTCTGTAAACAAAACATATTGTTGCAAATTTTTCAACAAATTATTATTAGTTTTGTGCCATTTATTTTAATTGCACAAGTAAAAAATATTTTCAATATTCGGATTATTATTGCTATTTTCACATTATGACTTGTTTGGCATGGGATATTATTGCAAATATACAAATATATACCTAAGTACTTTAAACGGCAATTTTAAAATGATTTCTAAATATTTTACAAACTGTTGGTGTAAGCATAGGAAATGCTAAACCAAACGCAAAGTACAATAAAAAATCTTCCTACTAAGCATACCAAATATAGAATGTTCCATTAAAATAAAAAAGAAAATTCTGTATTTCAGTTTTATCTCGCCCTATTTTTTGTTACTTCAAAAAAGGTCATTAACCACATTAACAACACAACACTAGAAAAAATATTCCACTTGAATTATTTAAAATGATATAGTATTAAATCACTTCAGAGAAATGACCATATGGAGTGTACCACAGTATAATATAGCAAAACCGTATATTGAGAGATCCTCTAGGATCCAAATATGAAACTGTTGATAAATAGAAAGTGGTTGGTTATCCCTAATATTTTAGATAGATAGCCGCTGAAATTTATCTCAGAACTCACTTCTACGAAAATACTAATAATAATTTTATGATACTCGAAAGATTTTTCTGTGAAATTTTTCTGAAAGTGTTGTATAGTGAAGAACAAGTTTTGTGCTTTTTAATGTAAAAACGTTCGTTTCCGCGTATTTTGTGTCCGATACTTCCTTGTTATGGTAGGTAACTAAAACCAAGTTTGTTTTTATATAGTTTGTGTAATATTTTTATTTATAATATATATATATAGAAGTTCCATTTAAGAAAAGTTACTTTCATCGATGTGAACTTAGTTAAAATAAACGTTAATTTTAGACGGCCCTGTATCCATAGTCGTAATTTTGAAGGCATATGAAAAATATCAAGACTCACAATGGTTCCAGAAATACACATAACGTTGCAGTTGGCCGTATATTTGAAAAAATTGAATAACAGCTGGGTATAAGGTACTTTAATAAGTTTTGATGCAGACTTGCATGAGAGATTTAAAAAACTATATCATGTAATTTAAATTAAGAAAGTTAACACGAACTTCTGGTAAACCGGAAGTGATACAGAAGCATCAATAATTTCGCCAATGAGGCCATATGACACTATCCGTAACTATGTTTTCAGAATTCTAGCATTTCAGGAACATCGAAAAGTTCTAACAAACCAGTTACGTGAATAACCCCGTATATAACGTAAATACACATATAAAAAAGATAAAATTGATAGCATAGCAATTTGAATAGATTATACTTATGTATATATATTGTTTGCCTACGTATCTAAGTATAATCTGCTGTAATTAAAACAAGAACAAATAGTCGGGGATCTTTCAACATTATCATTAGTACACAGTAAACAATAATTGTGAGAAAACAAAACAAAATACTTGAGATGCACTACAGTAATATTATTACGTATCCATAAAAACATACTTGCATTCCTAACGCAGTTCTATGCATTGTTTTTATAGTCATATTTATGACGATGTAAAAATGTAGGGCAAAGAACACTCGAAAAATACAGTTAAAAAAACGACATAATAGAATCCGTAACTGAAATGGTAATTAAGGACTAGTTGGCTTTATCTTTCGAATAAAGTAATGGCTTTAAAGCATTTACACAGAAATTTTTGTCACATAATTCATTAGCTGCTAGAAATACCATAAATACCATAGAGAAACAAAATATCCAGAAGGAAGTTAGCAAATTGAAATGGATGAGTGTCACAACAGTTCAACAGTCATTGACGTACTTTGGCTCCTGTCACTACATCGGTTTATCGTCAAAGGATATAGTGACAGGAGTACAGGCTGTATCGCTAGCGAACGCACATTATTAAAGTCCGTGATGGTACATTATCCGTAGATTGCCTAAAACAACGATTCTCAACCGTCGTGTCGGAAATATATGTTAGGTGTGTCGCGAGATTTTTAATGTCTTCTAAGTTTTCGTAGATAAGATATCTATTGTAATATGAGAGGTTCTAGGTTTTGGTCCTATCATAGTAGTGTAAATAAACAAAACAAAATTAAACAGCAACTAATTAGTACAAGAACAAAAATGCAAAATCCACTAAACTGTTGGCTATCACATTCAATATAACTGCCACTACAAAGCAGAATATCTGCATTTTAGATTTACAGAGATAGGCGAGAAACGCAAACCTAGTCCAAAATATTTAGTGTGTGGCATAGAGTTGTCAAATGAGATCCGCGAGAATATTTTCAATGTTTATAGCTTTGTTTTGGTTCGGAATTCAGGATTAGTAACAGAACTGCGCAGAACGTAAGCGCACAACATTATAATTCCAGAATGGTTCCGAACTTTTAATAACCAAAACACATTTTAGGAGCCTCTTACTGCCATCTTTTAGATACAGACTAAAATACAAACCAACAAAATATCAATAGCGAATGTTCTGGGCTAAGTCTTTCAAATCCTGTCTCTGTCTTAGGATACCACTCACTTTCCATAAATTTTATTCCCAGGACAGTACCTAATTAACAAAAAAAAATCAAATACAAACGGAAGAAAATCTTAAACTTTAGAAGACAACGTAAATATCAATGTATCATTGATAACGAACATATCGAAATAACTCGAATTTCTGAACACATGCACCGATGACGTAATTTCGAACTAATAATTCAGAATCGGTACTCATGGAAGTGCAAGAACTGTTTGAACGGTTCCAGAATCATTCTGAATCGATTCCGTCAGTAACCAAAACATCGGACTAAAAATTCGGTTCGCGTTCTTAATTAACCAAAACGCTAAACTGTAAATGCGCGTGCGCAACAACTCTAGAACCATTCTGAATTCTGAACCAAAACAAAGCTTATATATGTATTTCGATTCAAGCATCTTTTGTGGGTGCAGGTCACCAATCGCTTCATAACCGAATTTTAAAATTCGTTCTGGACTAAAGTTTTGTACCCATTCTGTACTGTTTTTACCAAACATTATATATTATTTATATTACATTTTGTACACGCCAGTTTAGGAAATATAATTAATGTTAGATGGAGCAGGGACGTGCCAGACCCCCCTCTCCTCCCGTTGGAATTTGAAAGTTTCGCCTACGCTTTCGTATTTTACTAGTTTTGTATTGTTTTGTACCACAAACCAAATACTTTCTAGCACGTTAGTTTCAAAGATATAATCGATCTTTAGTAGAGCTAGCGCACCATATCGAAATAACATCAAAGTTTCGAGTAACGGGTCGATGGCCGCAGTGGTTAGGTGGCTGACTATTGTTGTGAGAGAACCATAGGCGCCGGGGTTCAATTCTCTGGAGGGACGGTGACATTTTTTCAAAGAGTTTAATCCCGGATCGACTTGCCATTCGCTGTTGGGAGCAAAGTGATTAACAGCGCGGCATCATAAAAGGCGGTATGATGCTGTCACAAAGCCAATTGAACACAACATACACACATAAAAACTACACCGCGAGAGTTGCAGTGATAGCCAGACAAGCGATACAGTTTACAGAGTCACTGCAACTAAGCACCCACCACATTAAAAAAAAATTCAAGATTTTAGGTGTTATCGTCTTGTTTTGGTTTTATACTGTTTTGAATCAAAAAGTAAACATTTTCTATCGCGCGGTATTAAATTTTGTACATGATTAAGGTAAAAGAGCCAAACTCTCTCCCCTTAACTCATTTATGAAAATGTGGATTATTATTATCCTCCTATTGGCTTTATCACAACATATTCACACATTTCAAAATAGTCTAACAGCTTGCAAGAAGGAGTAGAATTGTATTTTCAGACTGCATTATAATAAGAATTGTCCTGTTACATGTTTTATATAGTTGAGTTCGTATCTGAGATTAACATTATTGGTTGAAAAAATTAACTTGTTATAGAGATCGCATGCGATTTCTGTGACGAGACAGGCGGCCATAGATTTGACGCGGCTGTTTTTATCGCCGACTGTGTTTAAAGTGTATACGTTCATAAAGGCAAAGATACACGACGACACTGACACTCGACACACATGTCGACAGTAGTGTCGATTGTGGCCAGTGTGGCCACACGATACGTAATTTTTTGTGTCGACATTGGTGTATAAACTGCAAAGGTTTTATTTCCTCTGCAGACCACGCGCGTGACGTCATCGGTCTAGCTAAAAGTTTCTGGCAGGTTCGAAATTCGTGACACTTGTGTCAGACACTCCAAACATCCTGGCTTCACGGCAACGACACGGACACTGAACGACACTACCACTACATTTGCAACTTGGTGTCGCGGTGGTGGACAGACGTAGACACTGGATGTATGTATTCACTGACTGTCTAGTGTCGTCGTGTATCCTGACCATAATAAATGTATAGACACCTCTGTGCACTGCGAAAAAATTATTTACACTTCCACACTACATAAGTACTTGCATAAATACATAAGGACAATAAGGTGTCGGTTTGCGGCCGCAGTCATTATTAATTGCATTGTAAAAAAGCGCAAAAAAGGAAAAGGCGAAGGTGTTGGGTGAAAGAGTGGATTGGAAAGAGAAACAAATTTGGTGCATTTTCCTAACTACTATGCGAATTAAGGTTGCAAGATTCAGAATATTACAAAAATTTGCTTCGAATGTCTGACACGTATTTCAATTTTCTATTACAAAAGGTGACGCCAAAAATAGAAAAACAAAATACAGTAATGCGTTCTGCAATATCAGCTGCTGATAGACTAGCCGTAACTTTGAAATTCTTAGCAGGAGGTGAGTTTCATACATGATACAAAATGTTATTAAATACTTCTTCTGTAGTTTCATCAGGACTAGTTTCTGTTTGACTTTGTGTGTCATCCAGTTCCTATAATAAAAAAAATGTTTTGATACTGTTTTTCATCATTTACCTAATACCTAATTCAAGCAGAAAATGGCTAGAGTGTGCGCGGCAGTTTCAATACAAATGGAATTTTCCAAACTGCATTGGGGCTCTAGATGGAAAACATATTGTCATAGAGGCGCCACAAAATAGTGGCAGTCACTATTTCAATTACAAGGGCAATCACAGTATTGTGTCGATGGCTTCAATAGATGCCAACTATAAATTTCTTTACATTGATGTTGGCTGCAACGGTCGTGTATCTGATGGAGGCGTATTTACAAATTGTACATTATCGAAAGCATTGGCGAAAAATCGTTTACATATTCCTCCTGCAAGAACACTCCAAGGGAGAACTAAACAAGTGCCGTTTGTGATAGTAGCTGATGATGTTTTTGCAATGCAACCATATATCATGAAACCTTATGCATATAGAAACCAACCAGGCCCAAATCGTGTGTTCAACTATAGACTCTGAAGAGCAAGAAGAGTAGTCGAAAATGCATTTGGACACACTGCAAACAGATTTCGAATTCTGAGAAAACCTATAGAACTATGCCCTGCAAAAGTAATCAAAATCGTTTCGGTCATATGTGTTCTGCACAATTTCCTCCTAACACGATATATAAAACAAATATATGCAGGCCCAGGCAGCTTTGACAGCGAATCTAACGAAGGTGTTGTTGTCAATGGTAGTTGGCGCCGGGAAGGAATGCCTTCTGGGACTTTGTTTCCATTGCAGCCATTACAAGCTCATAATTATGGCCAATATTGTAA
The DNA here is from genome assembly GCA_023690525.1 of Holotrichia oblita. Taxonomy (NCBI): domain Eukaryota; kingdom Metazoa; phylum Arthropoda; class Insecta; order Coleoptera; family Scarabaeidae; genus Holotrichia; species Holotrichia oblita. Next base: position 8,572,642 of record CM043022.1, read on the forward strand.
AGATATACGAACGAATTCAGGGAATATTTTTGTACGCCAATAGGAGAAGTGCCCTGGCAATACAGATATACATAAAATTTTGTATTCTTGAAAATATACAAATAAATAAAATTGACTTACCAAACTTCCTTGGGTTTTATTGCACGTCATAGTCCATACCAAAAATTTTAGTGCACTAAAGAACTCCCAATTTGATGTAAAAACCACATCATCTACCCTATCTCCAGATTTTTTTTTTATTTATTTTTCTCATTTCGTTATTTATCAGAGTTCTTAAATTATGCAATTTTGTGGTAACCTCGGAGCAAGGAGCAGCAAAGTATTCTGCAATTTTTGCTGTAGCAGCATTTTGTTTGTTCTATCTCTGTAAATAGTAGATGACGTGTCCCACAACTCTGGACTCGCTTCTAATAATTCAATTAGTTTCTTTGTATTTTCTTTAGTCCACAAAGCGGACTGGATATTATTATTATTATTACTCATTTTAATAATAATAATAATAAATGATAATGAAAATATAATGAATGATAAAATATCTAAAAAGTGTACAGCACTCTAGCAACTACTTTCAACTCGTTGGTAGATCGACGCCCTAGTGTCGACACTAAAGGAAATCGTGTTTAGACCGTAGTGTATATTATTTCTACAGCGATGTAGTGACATCAAGTGAATGATCTAGCGACTCTGCTCTAAGTGGTGTACATACGAAGACACACAATCTATAGATCTAGTCTAGACACAAGTGTCGACATTTTAGTGTCTCGTGTGTACGTAGCATTACCTCGGTCATATTCTACTGATTCAGTGACGTAACAAATGTCTAATTTTCGGGACATGGATATTTTCATGATACTTATTGAAAGATGCAAATTTTCCTCTAGAAAAATGCGTCAAATTTTCTATTTATAAACATAATATACCTTTACTTTAATTTACTACTAATTAAATGATTTGGATAGTTACAATTTGAATTTAACTTAAAAGTAATGGATATACAGTGCAGTACGACTGCATAAATGAAATTTTGAAATTGCTCGCATACATCAATCTTAACTTGTTTACTATCGATCAAGAATATCCGCCCAAGCAGTGCCTTTATTTAATCTTTGTCTTGGTCTAGCAGTTCTATTCGTTTCGCAATATTACTTTCTTGCAGTCTCCATATTGGTGTATGTAACAATATCGCCCATCATATCATTCATAACAAATAAGGATCATATTTCAGTCGCTACTGTGTTATGCTTAGCTTCTACTTTTCTCCCTGGTAAATGAGATTGTCAGCAAGTGTTCTAATATTTGTAGACTTTTCTGAATACTTTTTCCGTTTAGTACCATTTTTTTATATTTAATATATTTATATTATGAACTTACAGGTCATAATCTTATCTTTTATTTCCAGATAATCCTTACTTGGAGGTCAAATAAAAACAGCAATTACTTAAAAATCAATTTATTGCAGAACGTATACTATTACGTTTTCGTTTAAAGGTTTTCTTTGAACTACAAGTGAAAACATATCTCAGAATAAAAGATCTTTTTTATATCAAATAAGATTCACGGTCTTCCCAGTTCGAATCGTTCTACGTCCCCATTAGACATATGTATCTTGGTCTGTGTCGAAATTTTCACCTTGAGTTCATGCGTATTCTTATTTTAATTAATTCATTTTAGTTCATTTATTTTAGATTAAGAATTGTAGTTATACATACTATTTAATTTCTTAGGTTATTCCTTTATTTGTAATCAATTATACAGGCTATTTTCAAGTTTCCATTGTTAACTTAAGGCTTACGTGACATACCACCATACCTTTGTGAAACTTCTAGATACTTTAATAATACCCTCTTTACTCTATTAATACCCTTTACTGCGAAATAGTCAGCTTTATGAAATTCCTTCACTTAAATGTAAATTCAATTACATTTAATAGCTGTTTTTCCCGAAACTAACCCTTCGGTCTGTTAATCATAATATGGAAGGGATGCTAAAGTTTTATATAGTTGGAAATAGCAAAGAAACAGTAGTTCTGATAACAACCTCCAATATTCACACACATGTATCAGTATACTCAATACAAATTTAAAAACCAAATGCAGTTTCTTTACAAACAATCAAAGATTCTACTTCGAACTCTCTAATCAAAACAAACATCGCCAAACAAGTTACATATCATATAAGGTGTATTTTCTGGAAAGCCAGGCATTCCGATTACCAACAACTGCGGTCGCTGTCATATGTTTGTTCTTCACTCAGAACGACTAACAGTTAAAACACACCAGTTAGCACAGAATAATGGTCTCTAAGAAGATACGTTAGCTACTGAAAGTTAAAGACATGGCGATCATTGACTATATACCATGTTTTGCGTATACACTGCAATTAACTAAAAATCGAAAGAACGAAATTAAAGAACTGTTTAGAAAGTAAAGGTCAATGATGCTTTTTTTTAACAGTTAACTCTTCATTTTACGTTTACTTTAGACTAAAAACTTAATGGAACTCAATATTTTTCATGCTTGATAGATCCTTAGAGCAGAAAGGCGGTATGTTACTTATTAGTAAAAGTAAAAACTAGCTCAGCATATATAAGAAGTTCTTGCTTCATACTCAACGTACTAGTAACGTGTTCTGAAGCTTCACCGACACTACTGTCAATTATTATGTCATCAGTTAACAATTTTTTCAAAGTCAACAGTGATAAAAACACTCAAATTAATGTATTTTCTGAAGTCTTACAAAGATTTTTTTATAACTTACGATATTCGTCAATTTCTAAATCTCAGATACAAAAACATCACAAAAGTTTTAAAAAATTATGCGAAAGTTAAGGGACAAAATAAGCGCCCTGCTATTGATTTTATCTTTCCAAAAACTGTTGGAATCACCAACAACTGCGAAACAGATCAGTACAGCATTAAACTATACATTGATAAAAAATTATGCACTATGCAATAGTGGAGGAATAATCACTCCGGTTACTCTAAATTGCAAAGTTCGTAAAATATTCATAGATTGATCAAATCGCATACACTGGAACCTCATTTATATCTGCGCTCACTTATGTCCACCCTCATTTATGTCCTACTATGGTCTTTCGTTTTAGTGCTAGGGTTGGATAAAGCCCTTATGTCGTCCGTTCTGTACGGGACCATCCCCGTTGTTTGGAACATTTTGGAGTTTTGTGATCTTATTGATTTTGTGTTTGGTAAAAAGGAGAGGTTAGTCGGGTGCTTTGGAAAGTTAAACAGAAACAATGTATAAATAAAATCATTTTAATAAAAATAAATGAAGAATGTTTGGTGTAGAAGAGAAGAAGAAAAAAGATAAAAGAAAGACAAAAACCCATATAAGGAAAAAAATCAACTCCAGCGAAATTGTCACTATAAAAAGAAGGCTTGATCGTCTCAGTAGTGGTGGAAATTCTGTTCACCTTGACGAGGGGAGGGGGTCTGTCCGGGTCAAGGGTGGCTAATTCCTTAACTAGGGTGTTGTCAGATCTGGCAACTCTTGTTAGAGTCTTTTCGGCCAGTGTAGCAGCATGTTGGAGTAGAGTTGGCATGTTAAGATGCTGATAAATCTGCGCATTCCTAACATACCAGGGTGCTTTGGTAATGCATCTAAAGATTTTGCTTTGCAGAGTACTGAACTTTTTTCTATGCGAAAGCGCAGAACTAGATCAGACTAGCGAGCCGTATGTCAAGATGGGTCTCAAAAAGGTGGTGTAGACTAAAAGTTTAATTTTCAAGCTCAGCAGACTTTTGCTGCATAGAAAAGGTGAGATGACCGACCTAGCTGCATTAAACTTGGCCGAAACTTCAGAAAAATGGTGTTTGAACGTAAATCTGGAGTCCAATGTCATACCCAAGTACTTGACAGTTAGGCTCCAGGGAATACGTACATCCTCGACATAGATGTGACCAGGACAAAAAGTCGTCAACCCCCCTTTGAAGTCCCGTGCAGACGAGAGCGTCGGACCTCGATGACGTATATATCGCCGTGTCATCGGCATAAACAGCGACATCAGTGCCCTCCATCTTGGGCAAATCAGAAACAAACAGAAGGAAGAGTTCCGGCCAAAGGAGAGACCCCGAGGAACTCCCGCCTGAATTGGCCTAGTGGCAGAGACCGTGCTGCCCTTACGGACAGCAAAAGTTCGATCCCAAAGGTAGGACTTAATCAGTTCGACGATGCTCGGATTGATCCCAGCAGAAGACATCTTAAAAAGAAGACCCGACTGCCAGACAGAGTCGAATGCACTGGCTACATCCATGAAGACTGCCCCCATCGATTCGCGTCTTTCCAGGGCGTTTCTAATTTCCTCTGTTATCCTGAGGAGCTGAAATTCAATAAACAGCCCTTCCCTGAATCCGAACTGCTCATCTTGTAGAATGTTCTTGTCTATAATTTCCGCTCTGAGGCGGTTTAAGGGAACGGCCTCAGCGATCTTCGAGAGGTTGGAGAGCAGACTTATCGGTCGATGGTTTTGAGGGAAGAGACTGTCCTTGCCCTTTCTTGGAATCACCCTGACGAGCGCGTGTTTCCAGATGGTTGGAAAATATTTCAATCGGAAAATAGCATTTACGATGTTTGTCAAACTCAAAACGACTGTGTCCGGCAACTTCTTCAAAGCGGTGTTCGTGATGGCGTCATAGCCCGGAGCTTTACCACGTTTCCTGAACTTAATGTGGGACTTTATTTCGTCAAAATCAGTTGGTGGAATGACGTCCCCGGAGAAACCAGGCGAATTGTCAAGGAAAATTTCGACCGCGTCGTCAGCGTTTTCAAATTCGTTGTCACCCTCGTTGCCCGCAAAAACAGACTCGAGGTCTGTGAACAGGACCGTTAGTAGAAGAAGATCCAGTTGCCTAGATAGATCGGGCCAATTTCCAAATTGAACCGTCAGAAACCGAAACAGAAGAGACTCTATTCCACCATCTCTCGCTATGAAATTCCCTCAATTCGTCGCGGAGAGTGTTTTCCAAAAAATTTGCTTTAGCTATGTCACTAGGGCAGTTAGTTCGCTGCGCCCTTTTGCGAACGTTGCGCTTGTCCCTTAGAAGATCCTGTAGATATCGGTTTTGAAAACGATCGGTCTAAAAACAAAAAAGTGTAAAATGGCGGCCAGTTTTATCGAATTTGATCACTGACTTGGATTTATAAAAAATCAGGATTCTAGAAAGGATCGGCGCAGGGAAAAGAAATTAAAAATGGAGGCTGCTTTATCACATTGGCCTTCCAAGCTGTACTAGCATAAACTAGGTATGAACTGTTTGTAAAGTCTGTTGATTTATACGTGAATAATATGAGTAATGAATGTAACAACATATAAATACAATTAAAATTTAAAAACTGTAAATATTAACATATAAAACGATTCATAATTGATGAAAACATCTTGCGTCACAAAAAATAAAAAATTACGTCTCTATTATTTTGCAGTGTTAAATTGCAGTGTATAAAATAATGTAAACATATTCCGATACAGATACATACATGATGTAAATACAAGCTCTTACGACGCTCAAATGCGAACAATATTTTATATATTCTAAGCGTGAATCCATTCATTCGTGAATGATTCTAATTTATAAAGATCGCAATGATAAGATTCACGAACAAATGGATAGTATACATTTCTCATGATTGTAACTCATGAATGATTTGAAATTTTGACTGGATTCTGAACCCCGTTAAATTGGCATTAATGGTAATTTCTACTTCTTAATAACTCAATAACAACTAAACGAAATGCTCGAGTGGTAACTGATAAATTAACATTTTTAAGCATTTAAAAGAATAATTCATAATACCGAAGTTTAACTGTATATTTATTTAATCTCTACTAATTATATCTGGGTATATCTGGTTACTATTTGTTTTTTTATATAAAAAAAAACGCAGTTATTAATGTTTCAATGTTTTGATATGAACATTTTACCTTATTCCAAGTAAATATAAATATTTAGACATAAATTTGTTTGGAAATGAGTTATATAATATATATTGAATACATTTAAATAAAATCGATAACAATTTATGTGTTTATTAACATGTCTAAATGCATTTTAGTTTTGTATATTTTGACTTCTTGAAAGGGCTTTACGAATAACAATACTACAGACTAATCAATACTATACCCTGTTTTTTAATAGGAAGCACAAAACGCTTCAGCCCGTATCACATTAGGTAAATATAACTGAAAATTTTGGTGGTAAATTTAAATGATAGATACAATGAAATGAAATACGAGTATATATCAACTTACTACTTAAATATATACATATTTAGTACTTAACTTCATGAACAGATCACATTTATAGAAAGTTGTGGTAGACAATATTAAAAATTGTCGCGATTTTTCGTACCTCAAAAAAATTAAGGGAAAAAAAGAATTCTCGAAATTTTGATTTGCTTTGTTTAGGTCTGGGTAGATTTCAAGATTTTTAACGATAACTATTGAGGTTCGAAGCTCTTCCATTGACATTTCGGAAATTATCACAGTTTTTCATGCTTGAAAAAATTTGAAAATCGCAAATTTCGAAATTTTAAAATTTTTGTTGGAGTGCTGGATAGCATCTCAAAAGTTCTAAGAGCATCTGAACTGTTATCGCAATTTTTCGTAATACGTTCTGCGAACTTGGCACCCCGCATTTTCAACTACTGTTTTCTATATTTATAATATTTACGGACTTTTTCTTTAATTTGATCAAGAACTCTAGAACTCTTTGAGGTGCAATTAGAACTCCAATCATAAAAATGTTTAAAAAAAAATGAAGTGCCAAGTTCACAGACGCAGTGAAATACGTAATGTAAAATATGCACAGTCGAATATTGAAATTGAAACGTGTAAACCACCCTAGAAGCAAGCATTGAACCAATTAAATTTTTCACGGTCTGGACTTAAATTTTTTCAAAATTTTAAAAATTACATAATAAGAAACGACAGTATCACGCGAAACTTGTCTTATTAAAGTGTTAGGATTTTCTCTAAAATGTGCTATCATTTCGGAAATTCTGTTTGGATTTTGCTTACCCTAAGAATGCTGAAAAAGCCGCCATAAGTTAACAATGTTTGCTCTAATTTGCGTAGCGATTTCTATACATTTTAATTGCCCGTGTATAAATAAATATGTCTAACTATAACGAACAAATATAGCTTGATATGTTAATAAACAATAATGTTGTTCGCATTTTACTCGTGTCCTTATACGATTAACTGCACATTAGTTACAGCAAAGCGTTAGTCAAGAGCGCAGTGGCTAGAGGATAGTCGAAATACCGGAGCGAACTTTTCAACTGTACCTAGTATTATTGTTGGTCGCAAAGAATACTGCAAATGTAAATAAGTCCTCAATTAATTTTCCTAAATTTATAATCACCTTGTATATTAGTGAAACTAAGCAATATGTAAAGAAACGCATTATAACCAGCATTACACTGTTTCACTTAATGTAATCGCAAGCAGTCTTAAGACAGACATGATTCTAATTTAGAATATTTCACAAACTAATCTTTTTTTATAGTCATGTTTTTATAGGTATCTATGTATATGTGTATCAAAAAGGACAAGTATTTGATTAAATTAAGGTCTTGACTAAGTTTTTTGCAATGTCTTTTCCCAGTCTTTGAACAGAATTGTTGGAGCTGTAGTAATACCTTTATGTCAAACTAATTTAATTATTTAAATAATGATAGCAAGTGTTTTAATGTTTATCATAACATCGTACATCAATGATTTCTTTACCCTTAGACATTTTTGGTGATATGTTATTATTTATTAACAAGCAAAGAAGCAGGTAAATTGTACAAAAACATAATTATTGTGTTTGGGTTAAATTGATTAATTATCGTTTTTACTGACCTATAAGTGGAATATCAAGGAAAAAAGATAAATATATAATGTCATAAAATATAATATAGTATCACAGAGTTTTATGCGGTTGACAACAAGTTTTGAGCTGCCCCCTGTTTCACACACGATATCAAATTTTGTGTACTATAAACAACCCGGGTTCATAAGTACAAATGATAGGGGATTTTGTGATATGCTGCTTCCTTTTTCTCACAAAAAATGTTTTTCGCATAAGAATAAAAACTAAGATTTCGTAATCATACACAATAACAAAAACTGGTTGTGTATTTTTGTTTAATACAGTATTTGTGTACTATTTTTGTATTATAAAGAACAGTTGGGCTGCAATCTATAACCGTATCTAAAAGGAACATGAACCTATCTGGGTAAATTGTGGAATTTTATGATCTAAGCTATTTTTGTATACTTCGAAACGCACGAGGTAGTAGGTATATTTTGCTAGTGGTACTGTGCATTTTAAACGTTAGGGTCTAAAACCTTCTAAGAATTTAACGTCGTACGTGACTGTCTGCAGTGCCTTTAGTATGCGTTAAATAATAACAGCTTGACCATCAAATAATATATAAGGATATATCGCTCCGTAAATGGTACTTTGTCATTTGAATGACGTGACCAATCATTTAAAATTATATAACAGAATAAAACATGTAACTATGTGTTGTGTCCAAAAGTAACATGTTGGAAGTTTATAATCGTAATATAATATATATTTATTACTTTAATCCCAAATAAATATAACATTATAAGAACACATTATGTTTTTATAATTATTATTTACTGTGCGCACATACGAGTTTTACAGAACGTCTTATTTGTACCACAAAACTGCACAAAATTAATACAAAACTTTCAAATATTTAACAATTTGTTGACAAATACTACACAAAAAATAAGCACAAAACTCGAACATAGGATGTCCCAACAAAAATCGAATATTCTTTATGTGAAAGGAGGAGCAGCGATGGCTCTAAACTTTGTTATACAATTTTGAAAGTTGTTCTAGATTGTTCTATCTTCGTTCTATGTTGTTCCAAAATTTTTATCTTTTACCAGCCATAGTTTGTGAAATAATTATGTAAATTTGTATCAAAACGTCTTATTCTCATTACTTGAAAGCTTTCCCCATTTAGATACATCGCATGCTTTCGTTTACTAAACGCGATTACGCATATACGCATATGTACTATAAAAGACAGATGTATTGAATCGAAAAGCCATAAAATTTCCTCGGGACTAAATCAGGTAGCGAAATATAAACAGACAAACAACTTGGACAACTGTAAAGTGCCAGCGGCTGTATGCTGTAAAATATTTTAGACATGAGTGTAAAGACATTAGGTAGTACTATCTTCCGCAATAGCATGCACTGTGAATACACCTACAAATAGCATTATCATAGTGTCCGCTGTAATATTTATCAATATATGTGTTAGTGTTAGTCGTCGTATACACATAATTTGCAATATATAAAATACTACTCGACCTTAATTATACTAATAGATGGATATTTACTTCTTAGAAAGAGTTTCTAATATAGTTACGGATTTGCTAATACAAATAATTAAATACTTTTATTTTACAATGATTGTATTATTATATTGTATGCATATATTCGTTTATCTGATCGATTTATAGATTAATAGGGTGATTACAAATGATTATACAGGGTGACATAGAAAAAACTACAATGCATAGCAACATGTGATCGAGGACCAGAAATAACAAAAAAAGTTCCTATGAACACATGTCCGACTGCTTTTTGTTTTCAAGTTACAAGCCGTTTTTTATGTTGTTCTTGTTTTTTACTTTACCTAGGCAAAACTTTCTGCCATTAATTTTGTTTACCGATGAAGCGGGTTTCAGTCGTGATGGCATTTTGAATATTCACAATATGCATTATTGGAGCGATGAAAACCCTCAACAGAACATAATACGGAATCATCAGCATTGGTTTTCCTTTAATATGTGGGCAGGTATAATCGACAATTATTTAATTGGTCCATTTCGAATGCCTAGACGATTGACATCATTGAATATTATAACAAGAATGTACTACATGCATGACGGAGCGCCAGCTCATTATTCTAGGAGAATAATGGAATTTCTGCAACGAAAAGTTGGAAATATTGGTCGTGGGAGACCTATACCATGGCCAGCTCGTAGTCCCGACCTTAATCTCCTCGATTTTTCATTTCGGGGATTTATGAAATGTGAAGTGTATTTCGCAGAAATAAATAGTAAAGATCAGTTATGGCACAGAATTGTGGAGTCTGATGATAGATTTCTTAATAGTACTAACATGTTTCAAAGATGCCGTCAGTCGTTAACAGGAAGACTGGAAATGTGTATTCAGGAACAAGGTCACCAATTTGAACACCTTATGTAGAACTAATATGTATCTTATATTTTTTAATGTTGTTTTGTTTAATAAAAGCCTCTTAACTTCAACAGTTTCTAACTTGAAAACAGAAAGCAATCGGACATGAGTGTATAGGAACTATTTTTGTTATTTCTTGGTGCTCTATCACATGTTGCTATGCATTGTAGTTTTTTCTATGTCACCCTGTAGATGTGGCTATAGAAAATGATGATCCTTTCGAAGTATTAATGTCTTAACGCATTATCATCTTCAACATTTTCGTGAAATATTATGTTAAGTAGATTTTTTTAGTTAACCTTTATTGTTAATTGTTGGAAAATTTAAAAAAAAATCGCTAAATAAATAGTCACAAAGGTAGCGGCTGAGTCTACAGTTTCATCAAAAGCAGAAGTTTTAATTTTCCAAGTATTTAACGTAATTGTCACCGATAAATAATGTGTGTTGAGATGTCTTCTAGGCAGACAAACTGAAAAATTGAGAAAAAGCTCCATTATTTTCGTAAATTTTAAGTTTGAGTGAGCGTAATTAGTGAACTTCAAAAAAAAACAAAAAATAACACTATGTCGAAAACTGGCGCCTTTTGGATAAGGGAAATTGGGCTGTATGTATTGCAAATGATCTTTACTAATACGCTGTAAAGTATGACGGTTTCATTACCAGTCACCCTGTATACTGATTTGCAGTAAATCTTTACCGTTTATTACTGTTCTAAGTTTAACTACAACATTCAAAAAACAATAGATAGAAAATGTCTTTTTGAATTGTTAAGAGGGCCGACTACCGTTTGACAGTCGCCACAATTAAATTTTTTCAGAATATAATGTTTTTATAATTTATTTAAACCGTATTTTAAAATTGAGCTTCATACACACATGTCTAGACGTATTTTGCATGCTCATAGCAAATTTCAATAATTAAATCTAAAAATTAATTGAATAATCTCTATTTCCCTATACAGGTAAACGGAAATAGAGATTGTGAAGTTAATATCGAATACTATTGGAGAAAATAGTATATAATAATAATATTTGTAGAAATATGTGTATGAAACCCAATTTTCAAATTATATTGAAATAAAATCAAGCAAACAATTTATAGAATTATGTAGATATGGCACCGCTGTAAAATAATCAGCTGGTAAACGACCCTCTTAAGTATTGCAAACTACTTCATCATGTATTTTGTTGTTGTAGATAAATAATCATTTTTCAGATAAAATTGTTTCTATTGTTTTTTCATAGTATTTTATTTGACTTCGTCCCTTTTCACGCACTATAGCGAATTACTTTATATGATATAATGATATTATATACCTACGTATTGTATGTATATCAGGAAATATGGATTTTTTTTTTTTTTTTAATATGTGGTGGGTGCTTAGTTGCAGTGACTCCGTAAACTGTATCGCTTGTCTGGCTATCACTGCAACTCTCGCGGTGTAGTTTTTGTGTGTGTATTTTGTGTTCAATGGCTTTTATCATATCGCCTTTTATGATGCCGCGCTGTTAATCACTTTGCTCCCAACAGCGAATGGCAAGTCGATCCGGGATTAAACTCTCTGAAAAAATGTCACCGTCCCTCCAGAGAATTGAACCTCGGCACCTATCGTCCTCTCACAACAATAGTCAGCCGCCTAACCACTGCGGCCATCGACCCGTTTGACCCCGATTGACTTATTAAATAAAAATTAATTTAATTATTAATAATAATAATTAATTTTAAATGTGTATACTAATTGTGCTAATGCAAGAGGGTTGTAAGTGATACGTTAAGACTTAAAAGTATATATATTTAAATATATGTATGCAGATATAAACTGTAGCGTATTTTATACATAAATATGCAAAGCCGTATACCTGAGACATACAGTTTACCAAACAAATAGTAAATCAGAGATTAAATCGCTATAGGCACCCCGCAAAATAGGTGATTCAATTCTTTTGTCTGCTATGGTACATATACCTACCTATGCATATATATGACAAGTATTCGTTCCAACTATTTTAAGCAATAAATTATACATATATATTTGAATTTTTTCCAGAATTGTTTATTTTACAAGAAGTTATTATTATTTACATATAAGGTGAATAAACAAATGACACACACACGCACAAAGTACCTAATAATCTTTGAGAAAGATTATAACTTTAAAGAACGTTTATTTTTATCTCTTTTTCACAATGGGGACATTTTATTGCCTCGACATTATTATTCTGACCATCCTTGGTGTACGAGAACTGTCCCAATTTTATTCTTCAAAATAGACACATCCCCATGTCGGATTGGAATAATCCATTCCAATAATACCGATCAGCAATGATTCTTAATTCTTCTGTATTACTTTGTGAACTACACAACTAAGCAACTAATTTTCGAATAATACTGGATGTGGCACGAAGAGTTTTGATTAGAAGTTCTTAAAGATTAGATTATTTTTACGAATGAACTAGATCATTCGCGAAAATATTATATTTAAAATCAGCATTATCGACAATGTAATATGGTAGAATTTCACATTTCCTCTATGACTACATCCCTAAAAACTTCTAATCAACTTTTTGTGCCACACCCTGTATAGAACAAACTTAGTACAACACGAAAGAACTGTTAAAAGTTCGATTTTCGACAAATTGTAATGTTTCTCAATTATTTCGCAATTTAACATTTTTGAACAATGTTCAGAACAATTAGTACAATCTGGAACGACTTTCAAAATTTGGGAAAAGACCGAACAAAAAATTGTTTCTCCGTTTTTCTCAATTATTTTGTAATTAAATTTTGAAAATCTCTGAAACAACAAACCTAAACTAAGCTAGAACAACTTTCGAAATGTAGAATTTCGAAAAGGAGGGAGGGCTACTTTTACGCAAATAATGTCGTTTGTACTTTTAAAAATGTTGGAATTCAGCGCGTAAAAGTAGAATCTTTTTTGATTAACATCAAACATTATTGTTAGCTTATAGTTCAGAAAACATTTTGTAATTAATCGAATTTTTGGATCTTGTCCGTTACGTCATTAACACCGTAATTAAACACAGATATACGTAAAATATTCATCACCGACATTTTACATACATTAGAGAGAAATGTCATCATGACCTATGAGTCGATTCATACTGTCAGTACTCATGACGTAACGGACAAGATCCAAAAATTCGACTGTACATAATATGTTATTTGCGTAACAAAAGTCAGGAATATTAAACATGGAACAAAAACGAATCAATTGTGTGAAAAACACTCAGATACGTCGATTCTTGTTTTTTGAGTATATTGTTTTAGTATATTTTCAATGTTTTGCAGTGGATGATGTCATCAAATATTTTTTAAATAGCAATCCCGATTTTGTTGAGCGAAGATCGATAGTATTTTCTTTTCTGAATATACTGGTACCCCATACGTGTCTTACTAACGTTTAAAAATTATAAAAAGAAATTAAAACATTAAGAATGTTTTTATATTTGTAAATTTCTAACATTATTGCACTATTGCACAGAAGGCAACAGTAATCACAATAAAAATTTTAATTAGGCAACGTCTGTTGCTTGGCAGTGCCCTAAGAAATTGACAAAGTACTTTTAATTGGGGTGGGTACATTCACATAAGTTGGCCATGATAATTGTTTTTGCTTTTATTTAATCTGTCAACTAAATGTCACAAATCAGTAATAGTTTATTGATTTTTATTATCACGTTTGTTATTATTACCACGTTTTGTCACGTTTATGTTTAGTTTTAAATTAGTAATAAGTGTTGATAAAAATGTCTTTAAATGAAGCTAAACGTATTGAACTTTAATGATGTATGCTTACGGCGATAGAAGACGGACCCAATCCGAGGTTTGTGAACTATTCAACCATACACATCCCAATCGCACACCAATAACGTAATCTTGCGTCAGTAAGATTATAAAAAAGTTCACCCGACCTGGTAACGTGAGAGTTTCCATGCGATCTGGTCGACCGATGTCAAATTTGGAAAATCAATTAAACGTTTTACTTTCCGTTGAAAAGAATCCTAAGGTTTCCACCAGGCAGATAGCTCAAAATAATAATGTTACTGTCATATGACAGTATGGGGACAGTTGAAGCGCGGAAAGTTCCATCCATTTAAAGCACATCGTTTACATTAACTGCATGAAGATGATTTTGACCGGAGAATGCAGTTTTGTGAAACAATGCAAAGCCTGTGCAATAAAAATCCATTTCTTGTGCGAAACATAATATTTTCCGATGAATCTACATCTTTCTTAAACGGTTCAGTAAACAGACACAATTCCCGGTATTAGCCTACACAAAATCCATTACTTTGAAGAAGGTTAATGTGTGGGCAGGTTTAGTAGGAGATAGAATAGTAGGGCCATATTTTTGGAATGAAACTCTGAACACTGATGGGTATCTGAATTTTCTTCGTTTTGAGCTGGTCCCAGCTCTAGCCACATTATTTCCAAATGTAGAAGATCCAGACATTCCTGCTGAAAGAATATGGTTGCAACAAGATGGTGCACTATCTCATTACTCATTACCAGTACGAGCGTTTTTAAATGACGTATTTGCCAACCGCTGGATCGGAAGACGCGGTACGATAGAATGGCTGGCCCGGTCCCTGGACTTAACATCTCTTGATTCTTTCTTATGAGGACATTTGAAAAGCAAGGTATACGAACACAGATTGAACAGTATAGAAGATGTGAAAAGCGCAATCAGTGCTGAGATACGATTGATAACCCCGGAGACCATCAAACATATGCAAGATGAATTTGTTCATCGCTTAGGGCACTGCCAAACAACAGGCGGAGCCCAATTTGAACATTTATTGTGATAAATACTGCGTTATGTATAAATTTATAAAATAAAAAAAATATTCACAACTGATTCATTTTTGTTCAATATTCCTGACTTTTGTTACACACTGTAGGTACATATAAAAAATGTGAGTAAGATACACAATATTTTTTTTAATCTAATACATTGGAACTTCGTTTATCTCCACGCTCACTTATATTCACCCCCACTTATATCCTCCCCATAGCGCTCATTTATATCCGCGCGGCATCCACCACCCGATAGCGCACGTATTCACATGAGCCAATCAGCGCTCAGCACGGCCTTTCCTCTCCGCTAACGGGATAAGAGTAGAGACCTCACTTGAGAGGATGTAAGTGAATGTTTACGTTTCCCGACCGCGGATATAGACGAGGTTCCAGTGTATTTAAAAAATAATAAAGAGGACGAACTAAACATTCTTTGAAGCTTCCACGAAAATGTATTAAAAAAACGATATTTTCGAAATAAAATATAAATTGTAAAATTCTGGGATGCATTTCAACTCGTTTTTCTTTATAGTGACATGGGTCGGGACATTAGGGCGCCACCGAAAGGGCGCGACCGAATGGGCGCCGCCGTTAGGGCGCGAGACAAATGAGCGCGGGGACATAAGGGCGCTGGGACATAAGGGTGCAGAAAAGAGTATGCAACACAAACAAAACAGACAAAAAGTACATTCAAATTGAGCATATACATTTACTTGAAATATAGTATATAATCTTAATTAGAGTAAACAATTTTTAATTCAAAGTAAGTAATTCTTGATTTTAGAATACAGTATGTTTGAAATAATATTAATATAAGTTTGAAATGAAGCAAATTTTATTAAACTGAGTCTTCATATGTTTAAGTGAAACAAATGGATGTATTTATAAAGAATAACCATATATTTCATATGGTGCTATTCATCAATTCAAGTAAACTACATTATTGCTGTTTTCTTAATCCCAACTAGTATATTCTTAATTCAAATATATTGTGGTTTCATTAATATTATTCAACACATACTGTATTCTAAAATGAAGAATTCTGATATGTTTTACTTAAGACTTCTTACTTTGAATAAAAAATTGTTTACTCTAATTAAGATTATATATTATATTTCAAGTAAATGCATATGCTCAATTTGAATGTACTTTTTTGTCTGCTTTGTTTGAGTTGTATACTCTTTTCCGCGCCCTAATGTCCTAGACGCATAGTGACAACAGTAGCGCCATCGAACGAGCCCCTTCATAAAGTTAAACTTTTGTCTAATACTTTTCTTCATAACACTAATTCTTTCCAATTCTTCGAAGATATTACGACGTTATACTTTAAATGGACCACGCTGTATTATAAACTACACTCATCTCAATTTTTCATGTCAGTTGAATTTGTAAATCGTATAAATGTAATAATAACTGTTATTTTTATTTACGTAAATGAATGAATTATTTTCGTAAATGAAATATTCACTAATAATAAGAAACAACAAATTTGGGTCTGTTACGATTTGCATATTACTAACTGTTATTTCACGTACACTGAATAATTAATGTTACAATCTGTAGAGAAAATTTTGTTTATTTTGTTCGTAATGTTTTTTTATTCAACGTTTTGAAGTTGTTATTTTTTTCAACTGGTTTACGTAATGTTTGTTTATATATTGTTTTCGTGTGTTGTCCTTATTTTTAATTCTACCTAAGTCATTTTAATCTAAATTAGTAACATTCTAAATTTGACGTAATGTAATAGACAATTTATAATATGTATATAACATAGTTTCCATATTATATTTGACCGACCAAAATAGAAAGAACGTTGTTTTTAAAACTGTAAAAAGACAAAAAAACATCGAAATATGTTTTGTATAAAAATCATACATCTAAATTCTGATCTTGACCTTGCAAGTGTTGAACGCAATTTTAAAATCTATTTTTAACTCAGCTATTTGACACGATGTTAAATTTACTGTTAAAAGTATTCAAATTTATTTTTTAAATACTTTTTAGGTGTCATATAGAATATATAAATTTGTAAATTAAAATTAAGAAGCAAATTGTCAATATTTAGAAGTGCGTCTAAATAGTATGTTACAACATACATATTCTCGAAAAAGATCGTAATTCCTACTAGAATAGGTGTAAACCGCATTTCAAACGGCTCACATAACTTCAACAACACTATAAAATCAAAATATACTGTAAAAGAAGTTTTAACTTGTAGAATTAAACTTGTTCGAAGATATAAGTACTCCAATATTAGAAAATTACTAAAATTTGGTTACCGTTACCGGTAACGAACTAGCATCGTTCTCAACAACATACATACATATGTAAAACTGCGATCAAAAAATTTGTACATACTAAATTTACATATCATTCAATGATATCATGAATCAAGTATTCAAGTTTTGAAGATTATTGTGATGCATATACTGTTTTGGAATATGCTGCAATGTAACAGCGATGATTAACAATCCATGTGATAGAACAAGAATTATTTTTCAACCTATCTGCATTCGTTATTTCTCTGATAAACGTTCCATTATTGTCTATAAGAGGTGAGCTAAGAATTGGTGCAAAATAAAAATAGTTAAAAGTAAATAAAAATAATTCAATTTTATGGGGTATTTTCTTAGTAATGTGGTACGTTATTAGCCTTTTTGAAAAGTGGAATAAATAAGCTTTTTTGTGATAACTTCGACTTACATTATTGCTATTTAAAAAAAATGAAGAGGCGACAGGGCGCTAAACACTGACGTAACATAAAATGGAGGATACAATCCCATTTATCGCCCTATAACTTCTGAATGAGAAGTTTATTCGTTAAAACAAAAATACCTCAACAGCTTGTTCGATGCCCTGTAATTGTATACGATACATAAAAAGAATGGAAGTAAATATATATTTCAACAATGTGAAAAGAAAGTATACAATTTGCACAAATTATCCTCGAACTCCCATGCAACGAATACTACACGTGCATACTACCTACCGGTGATTTATATTTTTAACAGTAAGATTACACCGATTACAGTTTTACATTAAAAGAGCAAGTCAAAGGTGATGTATGATGTAGGTATGCATATAACCGTTGTTTAATTGATAAGTAGCCATTCATGGTGAAAAAATAAAAAGAAACAAAGAGTTATGTTACAGCATAATCTGCTAAATGTTTAGTGTAACATTATTTTAATGTACTTGTATAAAAATAGCGTCAGCAAGATAATATAATAACAACCTAATAATCATTTATTTTTCTATAATAATATGTCGATTTAAATTGTGTTGAAAATATAGATATAACCAAATATTAAAATTAATGCCGGTATATAATGCAGTAAACAACAAACATAATTAATATATTTGTCGCTTCGTTATATTATTCCATCCTTTACGAGACGTTTGAGTCGGTTAGAGAAAAACGAAGACAAAAAGCGCAGCTGTGCATACATAGCTCGTGTTATTTCGCCCTCAGCCGCAAACACGAAAGCTCTCTATATATATAAGCGGCAACGCCAGACAGTGAAAGTTAGTCGATCAATTTGTTATTCGAGTGATACCCATTCACGTTTTCTATATAATTCAAAATGTCGCTATTACCGTTATTTCTTGACGAAATGCGCCCCTTCCGACCATCTCGTCTGTTAGATCAACATTTTGGTCTAGGACTACATCATGAAGATATGGCGATGCCCTTCGATATTCCACAAGCTAGAGCTATGCTACGCTTCCCCCAGATGTACTATCGGCCATGGCGCAGTCAAACCGGCGAAAAGGATACGGGATCAGTCGTCACCTTCGACAAAGATAAATTTCAAGTGAATTTGGATGTACAACATTTTGCTCCGGAGGAAATCGTTGTAAAAGTTATTGGAAAGAATACAATTACTATTGAAGGCAAGCACGAAGAGAAACAGGATGAACATGGATATATATCAAGACAATTCGTAAGAAAATACGTGCTACCAGAAAGTCACGACGCCCATCAAATTCAATCGAAATTGTCTTCTGATGGAGTTTTAACCATAACTGCTCCGAAACTTTCCGATAATCCAGCTCTCGAAGATAGGACCATCCCCATACAACAAACGGGAGTTCCTTCGAAAGCCATTGAATCTGCCAAGACTGAAGAGAAGTAAAACTAACTTGAATTCATCAAGGTCACTATGTATGTTTCTATTCGTCATAAATTTTTTAAAATCACACATAAATTACTCGTTATGGTCAAGTAAATTGTCTCTTGCATGTATATGTACACTTCAGTTTGCTTCAATAAAATTATAATTAGATAATTAGTCTAGTTTATATTATGTAGCTGCATTTGTATTTTTTGAATTCTATTGATTAATATATATTTATTAACTGTATTATACAAAAATAAGAAACCTATGTACGCAAAAACTATACCTAATTGTAATTTTAAAAAGTGAAATATATGCATATGTCATGCCCGGTGTTTTATATTTTTAACAGTAAGATATGTTTTGACGTTAAAAGAATAAGATATGGGTTAGAAGACTACAACATATTTTTCGTAAAATTAAAGCTGATTTCGATTAAATGTGTATGCTAAGCTAAAGTTTTTAACGTGAACGATAATGATAAAAGTTAAATCAATATCGAAATTTGGGTGGGTTAATGAACTTAACCTTGAGACGCCCCTACCATATCGATTAAGGATGCGCGGTCAGAAAGAAATGGCGCGAATTTCTCCACATTTTTATTAAATTTTAATGCACTATTAAAATTACACAAATAATTGGCTAAAGGAAATCATCTATCAGTGTGAGACTTTAGACTGTAATTTTCTTTCTCATTTATTTTCGTAATTGTTAAAAATACCTTGGATGAAAATTTCAAAAAAAATATTGTATGCGGGGAGAACTTCCTGCCACTCCCTACTGACCGTGAGGAGTTGAACGCGCCGGCATAGCGGTTATTTCAAAAGTGTAAATTACTTACTTCGGTTCTGCTTTAATATTATTTCATAGACAAATTTGTAATCTGTAAAACAATGGTTATTTTTTATTGCTTATAAAATTTAAGAATCAAATAAAGTTTCAATAGGAAGTATCAAACATTTGTAATAGTGCCAAAAATTATTTAACCTTGAATACAAACCAACGCCATAATGCCTAATTAAAAGATACCCAACGATTTTATCCATATTTATTTGAATGTATTTAAAAATATGAAATAAATTTATAATTTTGCTGATAAGGTCAAATTATACAGTGAAGAAAAAAAGTCTTCGTACAGGTAACAAAATAACGCTTATTTTACAAATAGAAGATGAAAAATGATTTTTTTCGCCACAAATCGATCGTTAACGACAAGGAAAGCTTAAATGTGGAGTATTTCTCTGATAAGTTAATTATGAAGAAAATTACAAGCATTGAAGTGCACATGGAAAAATTTACCTCTGCTTTGTAGTGAAAGTTGAATTAAATTTATATAACTAAAAGAAAGATTGATTCGATAATCCAAAATTTCAATTGATTAGCTGCAATGGTTTCAAACTTATGAATTTTTTACTCTACGAAATGAGGCGAAAATTGTATGTGACTCGCGTTACAGAGCAATTCTCGGCCCTATTTCGTACTTTTAAAAAATTTATAACCTTGGAAACGCTTCAGATAATCAAAGCAAATTTGGAATGTTGGAGCACATTGAATTCTTTTTTCTACTAATATAAATTTAACTTTACTTCTACCACAAAAAAGCTCATTTTCCACCGACACACTTTAGTGCCCGTAATTTAAAAATTAACGTATTAAAAAGGTATTACATATTACTATACCTTACTAGGCATGTTTTTCTTTATATAGAATTTTTCGTTTCGTGTTATACGACTCTGGTAAAAAAATATACTGTACTGCTATTATTTTGTATCTTTCGGGACATGTTACAAATAGCTTAAATCAATCGTTGGTGAGACATTTGAAACAAACAATACTTACGATAATGTTTATTAAGAATAATTAATAACGAAGAGATCAGTAACATTCTATTTTCACATTGAAACGACCCTTGCAATAATCTTTTACTTAAATTATTATTTTATATAAATGAATTTATAATTCATCCATCAGTAGTTTATAATTGAATAATGAATGATTTTATATTTATAATTATACTCATTTTTATTTTTATTTATCACAAACAATAGTTTCGTGATTGGAAATTTCCTACAAACAAGTAACAACCTTGTTAAATTTTATTGTTTCAATATCTCATATTTAATAAATATCCTACTGAATAGGCATGGGTTATATCACATTTTTAATATCCATTATCGACATTGAAAACCACACAAAATACGGAGATAGAATTTTAAATGACGCTTCTCTTGCCGTTACAACCGAGTCCAAATCTGTAACTTTTCTAAACAAACATCGGAACAGTCCAGAAAATTACGAAAAAGTATATGTGAAGACATCTAGTAGTGATAACTCAATATTCACTAGAGACAGCATTCGGAAGTTTCGGAGAATGAAGCGAGAGGTAGAGTTCTAATCGTAGCTCGTAGCTTATGTCGAGATGTCACTACCACCCACTACATTACTAATTAGTGATGATTACAAATGGAAGTTCAACGCTATATTTGAAGCAATTGTAGAGGTTAAGGAATTGTAGAAGCGGGTGCAAATAATGTTCTAATACGATCTAGATTATATAAGTAATGATATACAATACTAAATTGAAATCGGATTTGCACAATACAAATTGTATAATTGTTTCAGTTCCATTTTTGAATATTAAAAGGCACTACAATATAGAAGTGCCTAATTTTAATTCTTATTTAAGCAGAATGTGTTCTGATTCTGACATTGTAAATCAAGCTTCTCACGTTGTGCTGCACATGAGCGCGACAGGTCTTCCGCTCCCCTCCGATGAGGGGCTCTTCTTCTCCAGCTCCACTTCCTGTTGGATGTCCTACTGGCGGTCCTGGTTGGTTTCTTGTGAGTCCTCGGAGTCTTCTAGTGGGCTCCTACGCTGTCCTGGTACCTGTAATCACACAGAAAAAGGTGTTAGTATTCGGGTATGTATACTTACACCGGTTCACGCTAGCCGGAGAGTCTCCGTGGTGGTCCGGTGCTTAGTTCTCCCCATGAATTTTCGCGCCTTAGCGTTACTCATTGCTGGGTTGCCGTTAGCCAGGGTCTTCCTGAAGAAATCTCGGTTGAGTTTTCTCAGGAAGTCTGACAGGTCTGGGACGTGCGCTTCTGTGAGTCGTCGGAGGACTACCAGCGAGGTGCGTCTAGGAAGGCGGAATACAATTCGCATTACACGATTTTGTACTCGCGCCAGGTTGGTAAAATAGGTAGGAGCTGCCGTCGCCCAAGCTGGGCTGGCATAGGTAAGGATTGGGCGGATGTGTGTTTTATACAGCATCGCGCCCATTTTCGGACTAAGTTTATGGTTACCTAGGAGAGGGAACAACTGGCACATCCGTCCGATGGCTCTGTTCCTGGCTCTACCTAGGCTGCACATGAGTTTAGATCTGTGACTTTATAAACAAACCTCGAACAGCAAATTGCGAAAAAATATATCAAGACATCTAGTAGTGATAACTCGAACATAAATATTCATTACCGATAGCATGTAATAAATTTGAAGAATGAAGCTAGAGATAGAGCTCTAAACATCACTGACAGGCAATATCGAGATGTCACTACCACTCATGCCATTATTAATGGATTATCTGAAAAACAACTACACAGAATAAAAAAGGGACAAGTTTGTCGGAACCTTTGATGTTTCACGATTCTGAGTGACCTTCAGGCTATTGATGCCATTTTAAAAATATGTCCAGAGATAATAGAGATGGGCCACTGCAATTCCAACAGTTGAAACCGTATTTGGCGCCATCTACAGGATATGAAGAAACTAATTTTGTAAGGCGGCTAATTTCAAATTAATATAATTTTTTTTATTGTAATATTTGTTAATGTTCCAATTCACTCATAAAACAGAAAATTTATCGTCAAACACATATGTACATATATGTACATTTCTTTCACTTTTAGCGTATTGTGCATGTGTTTGACTGTAAATTTCCAATTTTATGAGTGAATTGAATTCAAATGAAAAATCTTGAGGTGTGATTAGGTTACTAATAATAAGCATACATGAAATTTACGT
The DNA here is from genome assembly GCA_023690525.1 of Holotrichia oblita. Taxonomy (NCBI): domain Eukaryota; kingdom Metazoa; phylum Arthropoda; class Insecta; order Coleoptera; family Scarabaeidae; genus Holotrichia; species Holotrichia oblita. The sequence goes on from CM043022.1 coordinate 8,595,852, forward strand.
TATTAAATGCTAGTTTTACGCTGTTCAAACTTTTGATATACGTATAAAATACATCGTATCTCTCAAAATTATCCGTTATAATTTGAAGTAATAACACTGACACTTCTGACAGATTCGTACCATGACAACCAATGACAACCCTGTTGTTTTCAAAGACAACGCGATAAACAAAAAGTTGTCCGGTCTGCCCGTAATCAGAATAAGCTTAATTTTCCAAATTTTCATACCATGTGATGCATGATTGTATTCAGAAAAAAGTCTCCTTTTAAAAGAGCCACAAAAATTGTACGGTTCCAATTAAAAATTTTGAGGTTAGCTGAGATTACTAAAAATTTGCGCAAAAGAAATTTGTTTTATTAAGCGTCAATAAAAGTATTTAAATTACAATTTGAACTGCTTCAAACCGCATCTTAATATCTCAAGTAACAAAAAAGTTACGGTAAATAACAGAAATTAGGAGATTTAAGTTTTTCTTCAATATTGAACAAATGAAGCACGACAAGTAAAATTGGAAAATGGATTCTTAGTGAGCTTTTGAATCTACACCTTTTTGCTAATTTAACCGTCTCTCTGTCTCCAAATAAAAAAGTTACCCATGCTGTCCCTACGAAATCCAACTATATTATTACCAACTATTCAACTATAAGTGTATATACTATGCCCGACGTCTTAAAACGAACGCCTAGCAATAACGTTGAACCGTATGCACACCGATAACGGACACAGTCGGGGGGAAGCAGATAAATTAATTCCTTATTCTTATACAGAGTGGTCCATTTAAAGTGTAACACTGTAATATCTTTCGAAACCATTAGTGTTATGAAGAAAAGTGTCAGACAAAAGTTTAACTATATGAAGGGGCTTATTCGATGGCACTACTTTTGCCGCTATAAAGAAAGACACAAAGGTCGTAGCAAGGTCAACTCTTTTTTTTCAAATAGCATATGGTATTTTTTATCAAATTCTAAAAGAGCAATAAGTTGAGAATAGAAAAATAGTAAACCACATATGACCTCAAATTAATATTAATCGAGATATTCGGACAAAAGTAATAAAGTTCTCGGCATATTCGATGTAAAAACTATTATATCAATGAAAACATCACGAAGATCACCTGTTCGACAGACTGTATTACATAAAACCTTTAATAAAATCAACAACGTTCTAGGTCATTGCTACAATAATCTATTTATATCTTTCTGAATATTGATATTTATATCTTGTCTCTGTTTTAGTCTCGTGTAAATAACAGCTGTGTTTCTATTGATTTGCATACTCGTGAATTGAAATAATCGACTGTATTTTTATACATATTCGATAAACAAAGATATGAACCGACTTTAACTAAATTTTAGCCCTGAAAATTGAAAATTTTTGAAGACCTTAAACGGGGAAGAGAGGGAGGACACCGGCGGGGACTCGAGGATAGGCATTGGCATTCCGCGACAGGGCGAAAGCTGTACGGTTGGACCCCGACGTTATCGTTTAGTTTTATTTGTTTATGTTTTTTTATGTTTGAACTTATTATTTTGTCTCACGTGCCTTGTGGTTAAGTTAGTTTGGATATATTAAAGTAGTGCCCTCCAGAATACCTCGTATTTCTTTTACCAGTACCGAATATTGCTAACAGACCTGCAAACAAATGTTTGTTTTATGTTCAGTTAGACATGTATGTACATATATATATTCTTTAGGTTCATGTAGCTTAAGAGCTATGTATGTACCATGGCGGAATTTAAAATTGAGAATATTTTCACTGCAACTCGACTCTAAAACTTCGCCAAGCTGTAAACGAAATTGAACGTATCATTTATGAATAGGGTATTGAAATATGATGAATACTAAAGAACCGCTGACACAAGCAGATAGATAGTCGTCGCATCTGTTATGGTATTAAGAAAGAGTTTTATATTTAATAAATTTTGTTTTCCAAACAGTTCTCTAATATATTCGACTCATAATGTTTTATTTATATACATACTTCTTTTACCTTCTAGTAGATAAGTATTTATTTTTCGATAAATAAAGTTATGCCAGAGATATAGTGCTAGCAGAAACTATATCCGTTTAAAAGAGTAAAAAGCGTTGTTGAGGATATTCATAATGACGTTGTCTAGTTTGCGTTTCTTTTTGAATGTAACGATTGCGTACCTAGCTAACAAATATTATTACCTAAATATTCAACAAAATCCTATTCTTTGCATATAATTAGTAATATCCATTACAAATGTAACAGATATGAAACATACAAATAATACAATATAATGGAGATATATGTAATTGGAAAACGTGAACACAATTAATAAAACATCCTACAAACTAAAATTCAGTAAAGATTTTAAACTCTAATACGATAACAGATGCGACGTAAATTTGTTTGTGTAAGCGTCTCGATTGTATTCATTGTATTTCAATACTTCTATTGATTCGACTAGAAGGTTCATTTTTGCTTACAGATATCAGTCTGTTAGAGTCGAGTTGCAGTGAAAATATTCTCAATTATAAATTCCGGCATAGTACTTACATGGGCAATTACTAATAGTGATGTGTAAAATTGCTATTTTTTATTAGCAGCTACAAACTGCTACTGCTACTTTTCGTTAGCAGTTTTAAAAAACTGCTAACGAAGTAGCAGTTTCTCCTATAGCTAAAACGGGATAGAACATATGATGTTTATAGCGCTGCTACGTCAGAAATATTTACATCGGAAAACTGCTACAAAAAGTAGCAGTTTCTTTTAATATTCGTTAGCTGCTACAATAGTAGAGAGAAAATAGCAGTTTGCTTCGTAGCAACCCATCATTAATTACTAAACATGGCCTACACTTACCATATCCAATGCAGGAGATATTTCCAGCGTCATCGGGTTTTCGTACAGGCGAAAAATAACATCCTTGAATTGCAAATTAGTATGCAGTCGTGTCGTATATTAATATGCCAGGATCGGTGAGTTTACTTAACCGTCCAATGGTGAATACAGTACGTACAGTTTTTTCTTAAAATTTAAATTTAATGTATAACATTGCACACGTAAGCGACTGGTATGTGTAGCGAATTGGCCAAATGAGGTAATACATTTCCCTTGTGAAACTTTACAGCATCTATATTAAAATACTCTAACTGGATGAGTTTAACAATTCGTAACAAATCCCAGAAAATTACATTTACTAAAAATTTTTGCAAAAAGGCGCAGTTTTGACAATATTCCGGCACGTACTTCTCGCAAAATTAAATTCTAATTTACCGATCGGCTCTTCCTTTACAGGCAACATAATTTTAACATCTATTATAGTAACACTTAGTAGTTTTGGATTATCAATATTTTTCCTTGTTATTAAATCGGTGTAAAATTCTTATATTCGTTGTATATTAAATATTTTTTTATGATTTACTTATTACTAATTGCATGCGTCATTGCTTGATGACATTCAATCTTTAAATCTAACAAATCTCAAAATATTGCATTTGCGGTGAATTTGCTTAAAAACTGTCACTCAAAAGGGTAACATGTATGGCATTTTTAGAAAGCTGATGAAGTTCTCTTTAACATACGATAATAATATACAGGATGTTTCATTTGAAAAAAGTTACCTACTACCTAATGGTAGTAGTAATATCTTTCGCAATAGCATGCACTGTAAAAATACATCTACAAATAGTATTATCACAGTGTCCGCCGAATATTTATCAATATACATATGTTAGTCGTCGTATACACATATAAAAAATAGTTATAATTTGCGATATATAATATTTTTTGACAGAATTAGAGCACTGCGCTTCATGTTTAATTATAATTATACTAATAGATGGATATTTACTACTTAGAAAGAGTTTCTAATGTAGTTACGGATTTGCGAATACAAATAATTAAATAAAAAATAAAATTTATACGGGTTTTTCGGTCCTTTAACAATAAGATTTTTATTTTCGATATTCCGTCACAATTCTGACTTCTTCAAGAAATTATATTAATTAAAAAGAATTTAGATTAACGTCTAGTTTGAAGTAGTTCACAGAATTGTGACGAAATATCGAAAATACAGATTTTAAGGGCCGAATTATATTGTACGCATATATTCGTTTATCTGATCGATTGATAGATTACTATACCTTGTTTTTTAAGAAGAGAGACAAAATTTAAAATCGCCCGCCAAAATATAGGCTTATAATTGGTCAGTTGCCACTTATCTTTACACCGCCACCATTTGCTAATTTTAATGTCGCCATATTGCAAACACAGCTGATTGAGTAAATATTTTTGTAAAGCATTTTCCAATTTTTTTTTTTTGTGTTCCTCCGATATTCGAGCAATAGAATGACTATTTTTTTACTATTTGTTTGTGATAATGGGTTCACAGCTTAGTGCAAATGGAGTATCAACATCGCCTCCGAAAAACCGTGCTACCTTGGGACGTGGACATTTGTCTGTGCAGGAAAAGCAGGCTTTATTAAACATCTATAAGAAAATTATTGGTGGTTGTCCTAGAAAAAAAAAAGACACAGATAGCACTGCAAATATCAAATACTTTAGGTACTATACTTAAGTAAGCGTATATAAACTTCTGTGTATATAGGTATATTCCATAATAAGAATAGGTGTTTCGAGAACAAGTTTTTACCGAATAAGTCATGAATATAAAATCAAAGAGCTAATTTCACCACCATCAAAACGATCAGGAAGAAAATCAGTGCTATCTACATTTGACGATACTGTTAAATACTTGATACGACGAGTAGTATGTAGTTTTTTTATGATGAAGAACTTTCTACACTAAACAAGATTTTAAAGACATTAAAGGAAGATGAAAATATATCTCTAATGAGTCGTTCTACTTTATATAAATTAATGAGAAAGCTTAATTTTAAGTAAAATTTGGTATTAAATTATTTATTTATCTATTTATTTATTCGCAAATGCTACTTGAACGTGAAGACATTGTTTTATGCAGATGAAGATATTTATCTTCGATTAAAAAATGTAGAACTGAACAACGTCCAATACATATATTATTTAGATGAAACTTAGCTTAATGAAGGGCACACAAAAGCAAAAGTGTGGGTAGATGTTAATGTTACAACACGCAGACAAGCATATATAGGTGTAACAACGGGTCTAAAAAATCCTGTTGGTAAAGGTAGACGCTTAATTATTTTACATATTGGTTTGAAAAATGGCTTTGTTGACGATGGCTTGGTCGTATTTGATGGAAGAAAAACAGCTGATTACCACGATGTAATGGACGCAGATGTTTTTGAGAGATTGGTCAACAATATTTTACAAAAATTGTCTGCGAATAGTATCATCGTAATGAATAATGCACCATAGCAGGCAGAAAGAAAAGATCCCATAAACATAAAAGCATATCGTCTCTACTATTATTGTACACTGGAACCTCGCTTATCTCCGCACTCACTTATATTCACCCTCATTCATATCCGCGCTCTTGAATGTTTACGTTTCCCGACTGCGGATATAGACGAGGTTCCAGTGTATTTCGTTACTTAAATATTAATAAACGTAACATAAAGGCATAAACTACTACCATTACTTTATTATAAATGTGATCTATTCATGAAGTTAACTACTAAATATATATTTCAGTAATTCAGTAACAAGTTCATATACTATACTTATACATATGTATTTCATTTCGCATCTATCATTTAAATTGACAGCCTAAATTTTCACTTCTTAAATTTACCTAATGTGATGCGGGCTGAAGCGTTTTGTCCCTCGTATTAAAAAAAAGAGTATAGGGTGATTACGTGATTACGCATGATTATAGACGTGGCTATAGAAAATGATGATCCTTTCGAAGTATTAATGTCTTATCGCATTATAATCTTCGACATTTTCCTGCAATGTTATTAGAATTTTTTTTTTGTTAGTTAACATTTATTGTTAATTGCTAATTTTGTAAAATTTTATGATTTGACTTTATACTGTGTCTTCATAATTTCTACCCTACGGCCCATCTGTTATTTTAAAATATATACTTATTTGCAGTATAGCTTTACCGTTTATTACTATTCTAGGTTTAACTACAGCATTCAAAACACAATAGATAGAAAACATTTTCTTGAATTATTAAGAATTGCAAACTACTTCATCATTTTGTCGTCGTAGATAAATAATCATTTTTCAGATTAAATTGCTTCTGTTTTTTCATAGTATTGTATTTGACTTCGTCAATCAGTTCTTTTGTCTGCTATAGTACGTTCGGAGTGTTACGGTCCAATTGTTTTATTGGACCTAGCTGCTGGAGAAATACTACTAGTGTAAGGGTTTTTCACAATAAACGAGTGAGTTTATTTTAATACATATATTGTAATAAAGAAATAAAAATAAAACATAAATTCCAGTTCTTTGTACATGAAAGACACAAAATAATAATTCTCATATAATGTATAAGCATATAAAATAATATTTACAAATAATGTCTCTTTAACGAGCCAAAAGGATATATTTATCGGAGCGATTCCTGAACTAGGGAGAAAGTGAATAATCAGTTCAATAGTTTATCACTACCGCGTAAAACACGATACAACTCAAAACTACGTCCAGGAATATCGAATTTCTCGTATATATTTTCATATGCGTCTATTTGCGCCTTTTACTATGCTCCATCCACTGACCCCTTATAATAGTGACGATTCCACGAACCACGGTTCGTGTGCTGAACGCAATGAATCCAATGAGTACACACTCGTATGCGTATCGCGGTCAGCGCAGGCAAGTCCGTAGGCGGCTATACCATTAACAAACCGCGCAAAGTCAAATAGCACGTCATCTCTGTAATACGGGTTGGCGCGCGCTTTTTTTCATCGCTACGACGTAGTTTCGAGTTTAGCTCCGAAGCTTCGCATTTTTAGAATTATATCCTATGTGGCTCTTGTTTCTATTAATTCGTTATCATGATTTTGCTTATTTATATTATATTACATTAAGCGTGAGATTTAGACATATTAATTTAACAAAATACTGAATATATAGCAAATATAGGTAAAATAAAAAGAATGCTTGTTTTAAATGTTTTTGAGTCCTTAACACGGAGCGAGTGAGACATTCGCGAAGTTCCATATATTTCAACAAGTATTGGATATGTTTATTACTTGCAGATAATACCAATATTGCTTCAGGATATACTTAGTCCTTTTATATTGAAGAAAAAGATAAAATCCTGAACCAAAAAAGAAGCCAATAATATATTATTAATTCAA